>JABRWK010000184.1:49504-96131 GCA_013372445.1 Hypothenemus hampei | reverse complement strand
ACAAGGGAACGTCTCGGGGTGCCCCCCCCCGATCTTGATGAAATTTTGTACACAAGTACTTTAGACCTATCTAAGAACACTGACAAAATTCTACGTGCGGTCATCAAGGTTTAAGGGGGGAAACTCACCCCCAAAATTTCTCCCCTTTTTCGTTTTTTGGCGATAACTTTTGATCCAAATGACTTAGAACAATAAAAAAAAAACCAAAATGTTCCTCTTTCAATTCCCCATCGACCTGTCAAGGTCCGCAATAAATATCTTTTTTCGTTTTTTTTTCACAACACCCATTATCATTAACATCTCAATTCATTCTCTTTTACTGACAAGGGATCCGCCCGAGACGTACCCCACCGATTTTAATGAAATTTTGCACACAAGTACTTTGGACCTATCTAGGAACATCGGCAAGATTTTACGTGCAGCAATCAAGGTTTAAGGGGTGAAATCCACCTCCAAAGTTTATACCTGCATATATAATTTTTTCTTGATATTGATTCCGGGCCTAGACAGATCGATGGGGAATTGAAAGACGAACATTTTGCTTTTTTCCCCATTGTTTTAAGTCATCTGGATCCAAAGTTATCGCCAAAAAACGAAAAGGGGAGAAATTTTGGGGTGAGTTTCCCCCTTAAACCTTGATGACCGCACGTAGAATTATGTCAGTGTTCTTAGATAGGTCTAAAGTACTTGTGTACAAAATTTCATCAAGATCGGGGGGGGGCACCCCGTGACGTTCCCTTGTTAGTGACACTTCAAACTCAATTTTAAAAAAGTGGACTGAGGTCGTTTTTCCCATGTGCCCTTCAAGTTGATTATCGTAACTTGTTTTTGGATCACTCTGTATATATGAATTAACCATTAAAAAATTCGTAGTCAAAAATAAAAATCGATGGCTTCGAGTGATTTTTCAAAAATAAACTCCTGATTTTTAAATGAATTTATTTCAACCTTTACTTTCACATTGCATGCATAGCGTGTCCAAACTTGGCACCTCGGGCTTATTATGAGAAAACGACTGACAGAATTAAAAATCTGAATAAAGGATCTTAAATGAAGTTCCTTAAGGTTTATTTTTAGTCCAAAATCATCTTTTTGAACTTTTGGAAAAATGGCCTCTCTGACGTCATCCACATTTTTTTCACAGAAACGTACAGTTGAAACGGCGAATGATTACCCGTGCGTCATCGCTTTCCAGTTATTGTCAAAACATACCCTATGTTGACCTTTTATTGTTTTATATGTACATATAAAAAAAAGAGACAATATTAAAAAGTCATGTCTTTTAAGTTAAATAATACGTTATTACAAAAGTATAATTACTAAAAAAAGACAACACTATAAAAAAATGTAGTAAATAGATTTTCGATCAATCAATAAAAAGACAAAAATTCTGGTACATTAAAGGTATTTGAACTTCAAAATGCAACGTTTATAATTATTTATAATCCGCAAATACAACATTTTACAAAAGAATTAACAGAATTAAAGGAATCAAAAGTTATTTCAAATAAATTAATTTTACATTTATCTCCTTTTATTGACAATTTGGGTTTACTTCGTGTTGGAGGTAGACTTAATTATGCAGAATTACCTTATGAACAAAAACACCCAATTATATTACCATCAAAAAATTATATTACAAAATTATTAATTAAACAAGAACATATAAGTTTATGCCATGCCGGAGCTCAAACTGTGCTTTCAAATTTTAAATTGAAATATTGGTCTTTGAATGGTTTTAAAAAAATATATATGTATATACTTAATGACAGCTTCACGTCATTACGAATATTTTTTGTGATTTTGATGATAATAGCATATTTTTTCGTGGTTTTTCCTTCTTCGAAAAATTCCAAATACTTATCTAAAAGAGTAGCATCAGTTCTTTTCAGAGCTATTTGTGTATTCCATTTGACTTCCTTGTTCATTAAAATAAATAAATAAATAAAGTTTTAAGTAGTGTTTTTTTACTACAAAAAAACTGCGTTTGCCTTCAATTCAAGCTGGCCGTGTGGACATTGCGGATAACATTTTAGTTCACAGTTGCACATCCCAGAGTTATATTCGATCTCTATACGACAAAGGAGAGTGAACTAAATTTTTAATTATTAATCTCCTGAGGCGAAACAATAGCCACTACCAAAATTTACATACTTTTTTCCTCCTGTATTTTCGATTTGATTCATATGAAATTGGTGACGTATAAGTTGTGATGCACCGGTCATGATTCGCCGTTTGAACTCGTATTGTTTAATTTTTTATTTCGAGCAGTGAACATTTTGAGGATTAAAAATTTGTAAAGCTTAAGTTGCATGTGAATCGAATCAATCGATTTCCGGTCATCTGTTGCAGACAGATATCTAAAAAAGTGTTTAATTCTATATATATGAAATTGATGACACACGGGTAATCATTCGCTATTTCAATTGTACTTATTTTTCCTATATCAAGAACCTCTATATTATTCTAAACAAGTTTTGTAGGAACATTTTGTTAGAACAAGTTCATTCATGCTACGCTACAGGCCTATAATAAAAAAACTGTTTTACCGTCAAAATACCTTGACAACTAATAGTTCGGACAATCAAAATTTTAAATGATTTACGAAAGTGGCGATAAAATTTTGATGTCGCGTTATGTTATTCTTTTCCACATTTCAAAATACTCAACATTTTTGCTCATGAGTGTATAACATATAAATAGGCACTAATACTTTTTTTACTATCAGGCAAAACCAACTATGCCATACAAGTGAACATCATGGAAGATCCATATTTTTACATAAGTAAAAATTGGGAATCGAAAGTATTCGAATGTGTTTGTAGAACTAAAGTCAATGGAGTTTATGGATATGGAGGTGTTGAATGGCAATACAGAAATGTTGAAGGAAGAAATGTTAAATGATATCAATTAAATGAGCTTTTCTAATCAGATTACAATTGTCTTTGTTTTTTTAATTTTGTTATTATCATTACCATAATAAGGGACAAATAATTGAAATAAAAATAAACACAATTATCATTTTTTATATTTCTGGCATTCTGCAAACAAAAACATGCCTAAAAACAACTTAGAATAAGATTGACTAAATCTTCAAGACTAATATACATCTTATATTAGTATTATTATGTATAAAGATATGTGCAAACGACTTAATACACTTTCATTCTTTTCTTGTATGGTTCAATCAATGATTGTTGATTTCTTTACGTGAATTCTATTCAATAAATGATTAAAGGAAATTTGTTTGTATTATTTTTGCATAAATTAAAATAAGTATGTATTTATAATTGACGTTTCCAAAAAAAGTTATCCAAATTCATTTCTAGAGGACACGTAAAAAATTCAACGGAATGAAATTGCTTCTCGTAGCAATTGTATTTAAACATAAGCGAAACAACAATTCTGACAGACATAAATTTGCGTTAACAAAAGAAAAATCTATAAGGTGTTCTGAAAGAGATTTAAGACGATCTGATCATAAATTTAAATGCTTATGCGTGTATTATTAGATTTTCTAATGTATTGAAAGAAGATAATTAAATTTAAAATCTTTTTAATACATAACTTTTAGTAAAACATGTATAAATTATTGTTTGGCTATAAATAGCTTAGAGAGGAACATTTTGTTATTACCAGTTGACCTACACTGTGGTAGTCTCTGAATTAGAATGATAAAATCGTCAATTTTGTGGAAACAAAAGTTAATTTTCTGTTCTTTCCAAACACCCTATTGCAAATTATTAAAACTTAGTTTTTTTAATCAGGTAATCTAGGCAACAGCAATATTTTCTTGGGTTTTCAGAACAACTTAATAAAAAAGACAATTATATATTTCTCAATACTTACAGCAGTGGTTGCATATATACGTATTATATATATGTACATACATCCTAAAATTAACAAATAAGTTCATCTAATAAGAATTTCTATATAAATTGACAAAACATAAAATTGACTAGAGTAGATCTCTCTTCTTGGTACACAGCTCGAAGTTTACTATTATTTCTTATATATTAATATACACTTATAGAAATTTAGTTTAGTCTAAAGCCGCGTTCACTAATTAGGCGATAAGAGGCTTACACATAAATGATTTTTCTTTACTTTTCAGATTCCTTTACCAGTACATAATGTAGATATATGTATATGAAAAAAACCATCTATCAAAATATGTTAATTTAAAATAATTTTCTTCATTGCAATGGATTTGCTTTTGTTCAATTTCTGTACGGATATACAGATTTATAATATACCTGTTGGTAAAATGCTCACCACTGCTTAAATGTATCATAGGCTTCAAAGAAATAAAAAATATTTCCAATGAGTTTTTCCTAGGAAGTCAAGCACTTTACTGGATATTTTCAGTGAATTTCCATGAGAAATCTACCTAGCTTACAACGATAGGGTGTTACTGGCAGTGATGTTAATTTTAATCTAAAAGTTATTTATTATCATTATTAGATATACTCAAAATAAGCGGAATGAGTATTTTTTTTAATATAAATAGTAAATATCGAATTGGTAGTATGGAATTATTATTATAAAAAACTTACCAAAATAAGGTTTTACCTGTTGGTATTTTAAAAAGAGTTAAAAAAACGTATTAAGCAATCGACTAATTTCATGAATTTTTTAATCAGAACCAGGCCAAAATTCCCGAATGAAGTATATCTTTTTATGTTAAATTCTACGTATAAAACTGATTTATATTAGTACGACGATTATTGTTTCAAGAATTTCTAACGAACGAAAAGTAAGAAAATGAATAATATTAAAAAATGTGGGTTTTCTGAAGTAAAATATTTATTTATTTATTTTTAATTTTTGAGATATTGAAGGTCCAAATAAAATGGTAATTATTGCCTCAATTTTAATATTGTAATGTTAATTAGAGATTCTAATTAAAAATCGAATAATAATATCGGTTAATTCGTTTTTGAGTAATCAAGGAACAATTATTATAAAATACGATTTCTCATGAAATTATTTTTACCAAAAAAATAATAAAAAAATATATGTTTTAACACAAAACAAGTATTCTTTAAAATATCTACATTTAAAATAATTACTATGTCATTTATTATGCACTGTAAATGTAAAATTTTTCAAGTAGGTACATCGACTTTAATTTTTTAATAAGTAGGCAAATTTTGACATGTAAATTTATTTTTAGATGTTATCAATGTTACAGACATGATGTCAGTTTTAGTAATCCATTTTTCTAATAATGAGAAATGTCAAAGGAATAACTGTTAAATAATATTAATTAAATAAAATTTTCTAATCAGGTATGTAAAGAGAATTTTTCTAACAAAAGAGTGTTTTGTTAGGAAAACTTTGAAAAAAGTTTATCGACGTTTGAAAGGATTTGACTTCTTATGTTTATTTTAATCGCTGTGTTTTTTCTAATATGTGTTTTACTTCTCTGTGGCAATATGTCAAAAATGTGACAAATTATCTCAGAGAAGTAAAACACCTCTCAAGAGATACAAAAAAAAAACGATTACAATAATAACAATATTGCAAAAATAACACTGTAATTTTTCCAAAATGTCAGTTATCCCCTTTTTCCTTTCAAGCATCGATATGTATGTCAATGAATTCAATTCGAACAATAAAAGTTGAAGTTGTAAATTCGTTAATAAATGAGAACAACGTTAAAAAATAACTAAAACAAATATTTGAACTGACTTCCATTTAATGACAATGAGCTAGATGATAGGCACATTTTTTTATGATTTTATTTAATATTCGGGTCTGATCTCCTAGTTAATTCTAATCTTCTAATTTTGAGTATTATGAGGTTGGTTCCAATAGATTTTAATTTTATATAAACTTACAGAAATAACTGAGTAACAATCCACACTGTCAGAGGAGAAAGGCAGTTACCATAAAAACAACTGAAATAAGTAGTTATGGGTCTATGAAATTCTACAGATATACCTATGGAATGTAAAAAGGCAATATTTTAAATTTCAAATATGAAATTGTTCCTAAAATGTTCCTAAAATGTATTACTGTTTTTAACAGTTTCTTATAAAATCTATACAAAGAAGTAAATCTATCTAGCATTGCAAAAAAGTAATAAAAATAATTCATTTTTAAAAATGCATATTTTATTGGTTCTTCATTTATTAAATATATTCTTATTAAAATATATTAATGAAAACTAGGATTCTTTTCGCCCAAATTATACAATTTGTATGTGTTGTAGAGTTTTTCTGTATAATTGGTCAGCGTAGGTCTATAGATCTTGTTGATCATTTACTATTTACCATTTACCATTTAGATAGATGTTCCTTACAAACCAATATTTGGGAAAATCTCAGATCACGTAAATTAGTTATTACTATTTGCTGACAGTAGTGCTTTTATCATCAGGATTAATTTATATTTTTTTAAACTTTTTTTCTTTGTTGTATAAATCTATCTAATCTTTAACGTGATTTATTTCCGAAATTGTATCGAAAATAGTTCTTTTTATTGGCTGTTTAGTTGTTCCGATATACAATCTTTGGATTTTTATTTGTAAAAAGATAAAATTAATAAAAACTACCAATTACATAAAAATAAGTTAAATTTGTTTGTGCCTTTTACAGCGTGTTCGAAGCACTATGTAAATTGTGATCTTATTTTTAGGTTATTGAATTCATGTCTTTAGCCCCTGGAATAATCAAGCGAACACTTGAATATTTTAACCCAAATGAAAAAACAAACATAACGAATAGAACCCAAATCACTTAATGTAGAAGGTTTTTCAAGGTAAATGTTTCTAAAGATTATCGATTAATAAACAAAGATGCTTGCTTTATCAGTAACTTGACCATATATAATGTTTTAAACAGAGTTGTTATGCTGTATTTTTTATCGAAAAGACCAATAAATTTATCAAAAATTTTGTTGTCTAACCTATCTCAAAAACCATAGTTCGCATTTCTGTAGAAAAAATATTCTTTTAAATAACTCTTATCAATAATGGAAATTGCCATTTGTGGAAAATGCAAATGACGTTATATCTGCGATACCGATAACATCATAAACTAAATTTTAATGCCATAATATGCCTCATTGCAAAATTAAGATAGAAGTATCCGAGCGTTTTTATTTCAAGCTTAGATGTTTTATTGATTTGGTTCTTTATGTCCTCGCGGTAAATAGTTTGTGTACCTAATATATAAAAAGTTATATTTAATACCCTTCACAAGAAAATCATAGGCACAAAATATAAATAATCTTGAACATTTTAAGTTATTTTATTTCTGTGGAAATCATGCAGCAGGTCAATTTTGTATATCGAAATTTTAAAATGTTCATTTCCAAAACGTGAATGTGTTTCTCTACATTTAAATATAAAAGAAAAAATTTAAGGATCTTAATGAAGTTCTTGATCTAGAAAACAACTTGTTCTTGTTCTTGGATAAAAAATTGACCATTTGCGATTTCCAAATGTTACTGGAAAGAAGGAAAAATTCATTTTCAAAAAAAAGCTTTTTTATGAATCAAAATTATAAAATAATTTATTTATTATCATGCTTTTTTGTATTTCATTTAGATTATTTGAATAGAACAATATAATAATTTCAGTATATGTATATTTAAATAATTCATTGAACCTCGCAGAATTATTATAGGAAAGGCTTTCCGTCAAATTGACCAACAATGAGACTTTGTAAAATTGTATTTTGTAACATGCCGATTAAAAATGTCTCTAAGTGGACAGTTTTTAGGATATTTTAGGTCAAATGTCTTTACCACCATATGACGTAGATGCCAATATTTTCAAGTTACCTAGAAATTAATTCCCGAATAATACTCCTAATTGTGTAATTACAAACCGCTAATGTGACCTTTCTTCATTCAAAGTTCCGTAGTACAAATAATCAAAATCATCATCATTGCCTTTGTGGTCTTATTAACTAATTAAATATTCCTTTAACATGTTCAGTTTTGGTCTAGATTCACTATTCGATATGCGGAAATTAACTCCTGTAACCCCGAAATACTTAATTTTCTTTACAAGCAAATAAAGAGATATAACCTAAATACCTCCTGTCCATTTTCAGAATTTTTACTTGTTGACCTATCTATTTACAAAATTTTAGAAAATCTTGTCGAAAACCATTCCTAATAGAGATTAGGCGGGGTCATTTATTAAAGAGTGTATTATGAGCTCAGGGCTTATTTCGCAATATCGATTTGCTTCATTGCTTCATAGTCAAATTGTCTCAAAAGTAAGCTAAATAACAAAGATTCCAGAATTAGTCACAATCAATAGACTTGGATAAATGACGTGAGTAAACCAACGGAAATACGAATAAGGATTATCCACTAAGTATGCTGACTGATTTTTACATCTAAAATTTTATTAGGTAGCAAAAAGAAAATATATCTACAATTCCAAGGTCATTTTTTAAATAACACCTAATATATTTTGAAAATTTAGTGATACGATAACTGGTACCTAATATTATACAGTATGATCCATTTAAAAGCATCTTTCTTTGCATATTATTCTTTTAGAAAGAAAGTGATTTTTCCCACTTTGAGTACTTCCAACTGACAATTTTTTATATGTAGTAGAATATTTTAAAAATGTATCTTTAAATAATATCGTTTCATATAAAATATGCCTTTGACTCATACACCTTTCTGATATTACAAAGAGGCGTATCGTATATAAGTTTGTTTCATATGTCCTTTTGATATGACCCTTGTAATATAAATAATAATATACATATATGTATGTACATGTATATTTTATTTATAAATAAATTTTCTACTCTTTCATGCCTCTTCTAGAATTGTACTAATAAAAAAGTATCATAGGTTTTGATTTTTAAGAGAGCGTATGATCAATCTACTATAAGATACACTTTTAGATAGAAAAATTATAAAAATCTCAGAAGAAATAAAAATTTTTTACAGATGCTCTGTCTTTAAGTGGATCACACTGTAGATTAGTATGTTATAATTTTTGTGGATATAATCTACTCATAGTATAAGTCTCATATGTATTTTATAGATAACGGAAATATTTATGAAATCACCTTGTATGCAGTTTGAGTCTTATTTACTAGAAACTATTCATTATTAATAAATTCCTTTCTATTGTTAGATACAAAACAAACAAGCAACGGTATAAAAAAGGCAAAATTAAATTTGTTGATTGCCAATATTCACACTAAGTTCAGAGATGAGGCTACTTGCAAAAATTGGATTATTTTTCAAAATATAAATTCAAATTTTCATCTTTAAATGCTGCATGCACTATTTGAACACGTAATATTCTGAAAATATACATAGAGCATACTCTCTCTTTGCGGACGCCTCTATTAAACGGACACATATTCGGCGACCAGAGGTGTCCCCCAAATTTTTTCCAATATAATATGAATATTTAGTAAAAACAAGGCATCAGTTTGTTATTATAATTCAATATTTTAATAGGTTAATAATCCAAAACAATCAATTTTCAAACTGTAATGGATTTGTTGCTGCAAGTAAAAAATCCTGTAATGACTAAAACGTTTGAATTTTCATGTAACTAATAAGAAAACTTTCTAAAACTAAAAAATCTTAATAAGAAAACTACCAAGGAACCATTCTAAACAAAGGATATGCTGGCCATTAATAATTATACACGGTGTTCCAAATTGGTAGAGAATATATTTGGATCTTTCTGAGGATATTGTGTAATTAAATATAATTGATAGGAAAAAGGTTGAATGGAGAATCTTTAAATACTATTTCATTTTACTCTAAATGATGTTCAAACAACGACTTATTTTTTCTTTTAGATTCTATTTTTGAAAAGCTGAAATGTTATATTCTTGAAAATCACTTGCAATTTTCTTATTTAAAAACATATTTCAAAATTGTAAAAATTTCTGCAAACAAGTTTTTACTAATTTGGCATATCTTTTTTTTCGATAATACTACTTTTCAGTTTTTCAAAAATAGTTCAAAATAAAAAAAAAGCTAGAGACACGGTTTAGACGTCATTAAAAATGGTATTAAATTATTTAAAACATTCCCCGGTTGACCATTTTGCTATTTCTTATAAATTCCGAGATCTCGAAATCCATTCACTATTAGTTTAAGACAAACTGTTTTGTTTTTTTTTAATTTTCTCTAATTTTGGTCATATATGGTTAATGGTTAATAAAGAAATCATTGACTTTTTTGGATGCACGTAAATATTAAATTGAACATTTGAGTCACATACAGTACGTTACTACATACAGGGTTAAAAAAAAATTATTTGGATTTTCATATACTTGATTAATAAATGACAGCTTCACGTTTCTTTCAAATTATGCGGTTTTTTATCATATGGTCAAAATCGAGCGGCCGAATTCTCTTAACAAATCAAAGTAAAGAATAAAACTCGGAACATTAAACATTTACTTATAGATATAATAATCCTGTAGAGTGAAAATTTTTATTCATTACTTCAATCTATTAATCATAAGAATAGTAAGTCGTACAGTTTCAACTATATGGAAAAAAACTTATGCTTAATGGGAAAGCAGTCTTAATATTTAGCTTACTTTTAAGAAAGACTCTTTAATGGAATTAAAAATTAACATTTTCACATACACAGCCCGGTTCGAGCAAAAATCAACAAAAATATAAGACGTTAAACAGGAATTTTAAAATAAAAAAAGAAAATCGTAATGATTTATAATAGTATGTACTTAGTATTTTTCTGGGTTTATTAACCGAAATAAAGTTTCATTATTAATTAGTTCAACAAGTGTCGTTTCTTTTTCTCTTCTCTTAAATATTATCTAATTTAGATAATCAATCTGTTTAATTTATATAAATATCTTTATCTACCAACTAAAATTATATATAATATAATATATAATTACTTATTAGGTAACAATGAAATTCTATAGTAACTATACGTTGTTTGATTTCTAAAAAGCAAATACATATTGGTATTATTACTTTACGATGGCAAATGGAAATAAGAAAGTTTTACATTTATGGTTGAAGATCATTTTTTAATGTAAGTGATTGCGAGCCAAAAACCATTTATAAGTGCATGAAAGTATACGTTTTGTCCCAAACCTGTCTTATTATTCTCTACACGCCCAAATTTACTTAGACATTTACTTCTGCAAACTGATTTGCTTAAGTAAATCACTTCGTATAGATATACAGCGCAAACCCGGGCTTGTGCAATCTTCGTACAAAGGCTAATTACTTAAATGATAAATTTGAGGGTGTAGACGGCCCATTAAAGTAAATTTGAAAATTTCCAGATTGAATGAAGTTATGCCTCGATTACAATTAGCGACTTTATGTGCGAGTCGCTAGTGAATTTAGCGGCTTCGACAAAACTCGCTCAGCGGTTGTTATAAAAGTAGCGGTCAAATTACGCCATTTTACCAACTGTTTTTTGTTGCTGGTTGTTAGCAGTAACACCAACACGTGGTTATTTCCGGTAAGCACATAGTTTTGAATATGTATTATCGCTTCTTTCCTATGACTGGTAAAAATAATTTTAGGAATTCATCAAATTGGTATGACAGTGACTGGTAATAAAAGGGTTTTCAGTTTTTAATTGCAGTATGCAGTATTCAAGTCATAAAGAAGCATCTAATTTGCTTAGACAAGTTACGATTTATAGTTACTGCGGCAATATCGACCGCTGTATGGCGATAAATCGTTAGGCATGTAGAGCGTCTTATTTGAATGTAGCGATATACTGATGTCGAATATGTCTACTATGTATAAGTACCGAAAAAAAAAACAATTAATGTGACATACAGTATGGAAAGCTGAAACAGGGCCAATTTATAGAAAAGGATGCACCGAGAGAGATGCAGCATATTTATAGTCATATATAGAAATTTCTATATGCTGCATCTCTCTCGGTGCATCCTTTTCTAGAAATTGGCCCTGTCTCAGCTTTCCATACTGTATGTATATAGACGTTAGGAGTAAGAGGGTTTTACCAAAATTCCTTCAGAAAAGAAAAAAGAAATGCACTTAGTTTAAGAGCTGAATAATTCAAAGAAACGAATTGGGAGCTTCCGCAAAACCGATTAGGGGGGCTTGCTGAACCTACATCATACATGAAAGTATGAACAACATCTATTTCAAAGTTTGATGAATTGCTAAAATTAGTTTCACTAGTCATAAAAAAGAAAGATACTATTTTAAGTGGAGCCATTTCATGAAGAATTAAACTTCAGATCACCCTGAGATACCTTGCTACAATGAATAGTTTCAAATCTCTTACATATTTGTTTCGAGTACTATACAAAACACGCTTACAAGTCCTCGCTGAAGAATTCAGGACTATTTATGAAGTTCTACAAGGATACGTGAATGTTAGTCGCTCGTAACAGATAAGGTCAACAACCTCGTAGAATACCGATAATAGAAAGTACATAGTCTCATGAACGGTTCTTAGCTAATAAAGTTATAAAGTGCTTGCAACCAGCCTCAAGTAAATTCATTACCAGGCCGAATGGTTGTTAATAATCGGTAGCAACCCGTGCTTGGCAAAACAGCCTAATGTAACTACAGTTTTACATCCAGCGATTAAAAAAGCCGCAATTATTTACGATATGTCAAATCGTATTCAGTAAATGACATAAAAAATTTCCATTACCACCTATTACTTCTTCCGACATATCACTAGCAGGTAATATGTCTCTAGGTGATATTTTACTTGTGATTTTGACTGCCAGAGGCTAGAATGGCCAGTGAATAGCGACAAAAATTGCCGAGTTGACTAATTTAGTTAATATCGTGAGTGGTCATAATTATATTGAATGACTGTTGTCGCGACTAGTAAGTTAGACTAGCTAGTAAAGCTCAATGTAATCAAGGCATCACCGAAGTAACACAATTATATTGGAAACCAGTTTGGGGTTTACGATTACAATGCACACTCTAGTCAAACTTAAGAATTTAATTTATACAGGATGCTCCGTAACATATTGGCGATACGAGAAATGTTTACGTCTAGTATTTCTAGTTTATCTATTACCTATATGTTACAGGAAGCCGTATATAAAATTGCTACCTTTTTATTGTCATTTCGATTAAGAATATATGTGGATTATTATTTCTTAAACAAATTAAATGGGGCTTTTATCGTTATTCGTAGCAGGTTGAAATATATTCTTGTTTCAATGAAATGACTAATTTTGAAAGCAAATAATAGAATTATGGGTACACCATTTGGTTTTGCAATAAAAATATATGTTACTTAGGTCTCCATAATGTCTGTGTTTTACTTTTTTAAATTTTAAATTATTATTGAAATATCATTTTTGAAGAAAACATTGCGTATATTGATGTACGCAGTTTTAATTTATGCTTAATTACAACTAAGTAATATACAACTTGGAGCTTAAAGCCAATTATTGGTTACCTACTTAATTTATACGTTTAGCATCTATAAAAAGCATTGAAACTTAAAACATTTTTTGTAAATGATAAAAGAACACTAATTAACAAAAACGTTTCAATACTTTTAATAGGCACTGTCTAGCCGATATTAAATAAAAACGTGCAAAATTCTCAGTATTCTTAACCTTACTGATTAAGTGAAAAATACATAATTACACGACAATATAATATGTATCCACATACATTTGAAAAATGATCCTGAAAGAAGAATCTTAAGTCTTACCGTAAATACTTAATTAGTCTAAGGATGTCTTTTAGTTGTGCTGCCACTATCTAATGTTAATATGTATTGTTACGAATGCCCAGATCGCATCGGAATTATTGTGATTCAGTCGGATTGTTCTCCATCACCTTCCACATCTTTTTCTCCGACCTCTCGAGTATTGCTATCTTCTGTTTCTATGCTACTGGTTGGGGTTGGAGTCTCCTCCACGTGTAAAAACCCAGATTTACTTTTTGTTGTCGCGCTTTGATCATAATCATCATCTAAAACAACATATGATCTTATATTTAATATCGAGAGGATCACACATGTGAAAACGATTTTTAACTATCCTGAAGGTCTACCCGAAATTTCGATGAAAGTCGCTTCTCACATGTTTGATTCTCGTTATGAATATTTAATTTTCTACCGTAAAGCCATTTTAAAATAATGAATTCATACATGAATTTGCTAAAGATTAACTTCATTGAAAACAAAAAAATTAGTTGTTTGGAAACAGTTCGAAATTTTCATTTTTTAGGGTGATGTTTCTTAAACTATGAGTTGCAATTCCATTTGATGTGGAGTTGAAACTTAATATGATAGTGAGGTGCCAAAAATTTTAATATCATATTATATGGTATTAAAATAGAGTGATGACTAAAAGAAGATTTGCGTAAGATTTGAAGGTACAAATAGCCTATGTTTTGTAGATATTAGATGAATTAGTTTATTGTAGTGAAAACTTTGGAGGTGCTTCAAATATTTCTTCATAAAATGGTGTCATACTTCGAAAAAGTTTAAAAAGGATAAATGGTATTTTTAAAAATATATTTCTTCTAAATTTCTGCTGCGTCAATTGTTTGCGAAGTGTTAACGTTTCACTGTCTGAAACACTTTTGAGAACCTTGGTATTTTAAAAATATCTTGGGCCATTCGTTGCCGACAAAAAGCATAAAATGCTCAATTTTCCGATTTTTATTTTAATAGCATATTTTTACCTATAGAAACCTGTTTATTATGATAATTTGGTTTTTAGGCAGTTTTTTTGTCTTTATTTCAATAATGCATTTCAAATTTGTTCGTATAGTCTAGTGTGTGGAACGAATTTTATTTGTACTTCTACTAGCAAAGATCAGGAAATATTTAACAAGAAAACCGTCTAATTGCTAAAGAGCTTAAAATTCTTCTGAAGAAATATCATAAATCTTCACATTAGGGTATTTCGATATACAAGGTAGCCCAGTTTTATCCAGCAAAATTTAAAATTTAGATTCTACCAATTAAAATAAACAAATTTAATTCTATAAACTTTTCTTCAGTTCTCATCAATTTTGAGATATTGACGTTCAAAAATGTTTCCATTTTTAAATGTTTTCAAACAGTTAAACTAAAATCTTTCAAGAGCTAAACTTAATAGACAAGTGCCTATTGTATGTTCTCGAAGACAATGAAATTTTCTCTCCAAGCATGCTAAACACATGACTGACAACTTCATGCAATCCATTTTTCGAAGACTGTCAATCGATAATTGTAAAATTTTCAATTTTTTTCTATTACTTCGAAAAGTTGTACACAAGTGTAAGAAAAACTTGAATTTTCGTTTCTGGAAAACTTCTCTGTCATAAGAAACTTTGATTGCTGGTAAAAATTTTCTAATTTATTCACACTGCAATTGTTTTTGAAAATGAGATTTTTATTTATTTGAAAACATTTTTTTTCATTAGTGTGATTTTAGTGAGTGAAGTATTATAATTAAGTTTCTCGAAGTATTATTGAAATCACTTCATTCAAGCAAAGCTGACAGGAGTCACTTTAAAGTCTTATAACAACTATCAAAAATCTCATTTTCAACTTAAAAAAAATTAGAAATTTTTTAACAGAAATCGAAGCTTTTTACAACAGGCAAGTTTTCCAGAAACGGAGAAATTGTAAAGTTTTTCTAGTGTTTCTTTATAACCTTTCGAAGAAAAAGAGAAAAATTGAAAATTTTACAATTTTCAGTTTACAAGCTTTTAAAAATGGATAGCGGTAATTGTTAGAGTTGTGTTTAGCATGCTTGGAGAGAGAATTTTATTGTTTTCCAGGATATACAATAGACAGTCCTCTATTAAATCAGGTTCATGAAAAATTTTAATTTAGTTTAAAAATTGAAAAAATATTTAAACATCATTATCTCGAAATTAGTGCAGAATTGAAGAAATAAAAGTATAATTTAATTAGTTCAGGGGGCTTTTTATTAATTGATTATATTGACTTCTTTAGATTGTGCCAAATTACAGCGTAGAAACCGCCATGAATAAATTCATCATTCTTAAAGGTAAAAAATTCTTAAATACCAATTTACCATTTTTTCCAGAAAGAAATTTCGACTCCAAAGACGAATAATTCGCTTTCTGTTCGGAAAAACCGCTCCCAAGGATATTATATTTGCCAGTATTATAAATCGATGATTCGTTATTATTGCCGCTACCAGAATTAACTTCATAAGTCGTACTTAATTTAGAGGAGTGTCTAAACGGCGAGTCTTCACTATAACTTTCGAAGAACGATTTAACTTCCTTAAATGAACCAATCGTATTAAATTTATCTGAACAACTTAATCCTTCATTTGAAGTGTATGTTGATAAATCTCCGGTCAAGAACGGATTTGTGCTTGCATAAGAAGGCTTGTAGGTACTAAAAATATTCATTGAAGTCGTTGATATATTAGAGGTAACATTTTGGGATCCAGAAAACGAGGAAAATGATGGTGACTGGCCGTTTAGGGTCACATTAAGACCGGCCGGACTGGCTTGAGTTGAAGGGGAGCTCGATCTTGCGACCTGCAAAAAAATACGTTACTTTTAATCTTAATATTAAGAATATACAAGGTAGTAAAAGGTAAAGCAATGAGTCCATGGATCAGAAACCGATTCATGAAAGTGTGCTATTTTTCACAAAAAATCAATTAATTTTTAAAGAGCGCCACTTAAACTTTTTCTTATCTTACAATTAGAATTTTTTAAGGTGCTCAATCAATTGTAAAAAACCTTTTATTTTTTAAAAAGGTATAACCGTATGTTCTGATTTATACAGAGTTTTTCACATGTTCTTCGACAAATTTAATATGGAATTCAACTTTTCAAAATAAGAAAAAAACATATGAACATTGGTTTAGAAAAGAATTAGTTTTAAACTCATAGGATATTAAACCCTTCAGAAATATAAAGTTGTTTTTAAATTAATTTTATTTAATTATATGTACTAGAGGCAACATAAAAAAATATTATGGCTACACTGCATGATCTGAAAAGCTTCGCCGTACTTATTATACTTTATGGCACGCATGTCACAGGTAGCCGACCGTTGAACTAGATTATAATTTATAACTGAAAATTTTAATAGATATTTTTGAAAACATCTGGTTCTATGTAAATAAAGTAGAAATTTGTAATGGAATTGGAGTTTTAGACATTTATTAAGTGGTATAATAAGGTTCAATTATTCAGAAAACAAATTTAAAATTCATTTAAAAGATGTCTTAATGACATGCCCGTACCGAAGAAGATGATTTAAGGCTTTATTTTATGACTGAAGTCTATTAACATGTTATGCCTTGTTTTTGTTTTTAAATATACATAATCTTTTCGTATATCCCTTTGTTTTCTGAAAACAAAATCTTTTTATTGGATGTCAAACTGTTTATTCTTAGGAAAACATATTGTAGTGTTTCCATAGATTGCCATTAAATGTTTTCATGTTATTTTTGCCGAGAATCTTTATGAGGAGAATTTTTTATTTTAAAAGTTTTTGAATTTAAACAGTATTAACATAGCATTACGAAAAATCTTGCATAATAACTTTTAAATAACATTTTCATTATACCTGATTGAATAGACTTGGAGACGCTCGACTGATACTAGTTATAGATGGAGAGTTTCTGGGTATGTTGACTCCGGATGAGGCCATGGAGGTGGCTAATGTCGTAGAGGGGGATCGACGGACATTTGGTGATGTCATTGTTACAGAAGAGGAGGACCGCAACATTCCTTGAGCGGAAGGAGAGGCGCGGATCGCAGGAGAACTGACGCGACTGGGCAGGCAGTGTTTGACGGAGTCGGAGCCCGATTGGGAGTCGCTACTACTACTTGGCGAACCTAAAATTTTTCGTTACGTAAATTAAGGGAGTAAATTTGGACTTACGATAGATCATCTATTATTATCACTTCTTTTAGATCAATTTAAATCGTTATACACATATAAAACAAGAACTGAGTATTCTTGGGGCGAATATTATTTTTACCTGGAGAAGACACTATCACATGTCGTGGTTTGAGAGAACCTGGGGATGGTACTGGTCCCGAGGACGCTTGTCCCACTTGCCCCACCAACGGTAGGCCGACTCGCGGAGAGAGCGGACGGTAAAGACCTTTGTTTGCTAATGATTGGGCCTAAAACAGCCACGAAAATTTTGTCAGTTGTTATTCACAGATAGGATATTAAGAACAAAAAGTTACTAGAGACATTCTAATACGAATTCCAAATCTATAAACTTATCTACAATCTTATGGTTAATTGATACGTACGAGTGTCTGGTGTGATGGGACCGGTGGCAGTGGGCCTCGCGGTTGCTGCTGCGCCTGGCCCGAGACTACTAAGGGAGGAGGAGGAGGACACGGAGCCACTAAGCGCCGAGACGGCTCGGACGCCACCCGGCCCCCCGAAACTTCCGCTGGACACGCACTGCGACTGTCTCCACGCAGCCCGAGCGGCCTGCCGCGCCGACCTGTCTGGAAAGGACTCCTCTCAATACCAACACTACTATTAACTTTTTACCTATATTTCATTATGAACTTCTTAATTACCATTCCCTCACTTATTTTTAAATAAGTAACCTTTAAATTTGTACCCTCGGTACACATTACCTGAAATATGTTTTGGGGTCGGCCAGATTTGCAGCAAATACCTCAATACATTTATCGGCTGTTGATAATCTAATTCGTTGTTGCTTTTAGCTGTTGGTGTCAAAATATCTCCTGAGTGCAACATTAGGGGTGGAGCAAGGGCAGTTGCCAAGTTTTGGGCATTCATTTTATTACGATCCGAGGCAGATACCACCAAAGCTAAGTGATCCATTAGGAAAATAAGAGTTGCCTTGGAAACACAAAAGAGTTTTTAAGTCAAAATAAAATACAACAATAATAACTGAACATACCCGATTAATTCTCGGTAAACAGTCCAAAATAGAGAACATTAATTTAGCATTTCCTTCGGGATCATCCGGTAAACAAACCCCCAAAGCGTCAATTATCATTTGATACAAACACTTGGTAAATAGAGGCTCTGGAAGTTCTCTCAAGTAATCCTTCAGGACTCCAGTAATAACATTAATGTCAGGAACATTGTCGGGACTTAGGTCTACTGAGCGACTGTTTCGTTCGAAGGCTTCTCGTAGGATTCGTTTCTTTGTAGCTGACCCACAAAGCCGATAGAGTCCTATCAAGACCATAAATTAATACATATAAAACATATATTGTATAAAAAGTTAACTGTACCAATGATATCCAGTCCACGTCTCTCGACTTCTTCGACACATCTTTTAACGATAATAGGAATATTGTGCTGTTGAGCGCCACCAACTAGGCCAGTAGCAACTCCTCCTGGAACTCCTCCAGTCTTGCTTTCTCGATTGACCTTTGAATTTGAAATCAATTTAGAAATTTGTCTAATTTTTTTTAGTCAATACTTACGACAGTCTCTAAATCGACTCCGAATAAAGGAGTCGTTCTGGATAAGGTTAATGTTGATAGTGGTCTCCTGCGATAAAGGCCCTGCGAGTCGGTGTATCTCAGTCTCAAGTATAGAGTGCCTTAAAATATATTGTTATTTTTAAAAATTGTTTGATAAATATGTTTATATGACCATTTTACATACCTCTAGGTTCAATTTTTAGTGCCAGTTGATGAATCGGACCAGATTTGAGCAAAGTGGGCAAATAAACTGAACCTTTATAACAAAGTTTGTGCCTATATTGTGGATCCCATGAGTAAATCAATAAATCTAGTTCCTTGTTATTGACCAGATCAAGTTCGAAACTTTCATCCCAATCAAATACCATGTCTCCCGTTCTTACCTTTAATATTCAATAATCAGTACAGACAAATTAAATTTCTTAATTATATATTCTACTAACCACCGTGCGAGCCTTATGGACTCGGTCACATTCTAATACGCAGTACAAGTCTCTGACTCCAGTTGATCCTGAAAAAAGTTAATCAGAACAAATATGTTATTAAATTTTAATCATTACCACCCCCACTTGGAATTCCTCCACTTGGAGTTACTGGAGTAGTAGCTGTTGAAGTACCAGTTGATGCTCTTAAGCCTCTACCTGCCAAAAGGTGAACCCACAGCATCCCGCTAACAGGTTCGTCTCCGTGTGAAGACAAATTACTGCTGGCCAATTGTGATAAACTAGTCATGGAGGTACCGCCACCCGGAATACTCGATTTATCAATTTTATATTTTAAGAACTCTGCAGGATTGATATCCAGTTGTCTTTGTCCTCTTGGAAGTGTACCGCTGGGAGTGGGCACAGGACTAGGTGCCGCTCCCGATCTGATACTATCAAAGTCGAGGAGTTGCCTCATGCGGCGCATGGAGGGAGATCTGCTATTTAAAGCTAAAAAATAATGTTTTATAAATATAAATCAAAATCCATCATATCAAATTCTAAAGGTAAAGCGAATAGTCCATATGTAAAACCCACTATGTGTCAAAAAAATTAAAATCTTAATATTGACAACACTACGTTGTAAAAGATGAAAGTTAATTATTTGAAAATGCTTTGAGTTTCAAAACTCTCTACTAATACCTAGTTGAAATGGCATGGAAAAATGTGCACATTTCCAAAAGCCACTATATGCAAGAGATGAACAGATGAAAAATCGGCTAAATGTTTGAGCACAAGCACAGTGTATTATATTTTCATAATAACAACTAGATTTTTGGAAATACGGCGGCTTCAAAAACAATTACTATGGTTTCGTGTCAAGTATTATTTTACTTGACATTTCGAATTGTAGTACAGTGTTATAAATGACTTCAATTTTTCAAGACATCTTGCATCTTTCTATATGAAGTTTAATTAACTGCTGAACAAAATTAGCGCAAAATTATCATTGACTGTATTCACTGAACACATGATGACCTGAGAATAGACACAAAAGGCTAATCTACTGTATAATTTTTAAACACCTCAGCTACTTGTAATTGCCCACAGAAGATGTTAAATTTTGATGAAAAACATAGCACCATTTCCACACCCTGTATAGTATGTTGATTTTATTTTTTTGGGCATCTCCTCGACGCAAGATATTCACCTATAATAGAGCTATAATTGACAAAAAAATCATTCAAATCCGACCAGTGGTTGGGAAGATATTCATTGTCAAAATATAAAATGCAAGAAATGTTAAAAATTTGAATATCTCTGGCATGGTTCGAGATAAATGGATGAGTAAAAAAATAAAATACTCAGGAGACATTAAGCTCCATCACTGTATACTTTTCAAATGGTTGAGCCACCTGGTATTGACCACAGAAGACGTTAAACTTTGATGAAAAAACATGACACAATTTATTCACATCATATGAAGATGTTATTTTTTGGGCATCTCCTCACTGTGTGATATTCGCCCATGACAGAGCTTCAATTGAAAAAAAAATTAAAATCCGACCAGTGGATTGGAAAAATATTCATTTTTAATTTTGTAAATATTTTCAGTGCGCCGGTTTTTTTGGTGTCGAGTTTAGTTCATTAGTTCGATTAATAATATTATTATTAATCGATTATACGTTTTTCTTTATTACCCGAAACTTTGTTATGAAACATATAGCGAGTTTTGCATATGGGCTACTCAAGTGTCTTAGTATGTTTCCTCAATATTTATTTAAAATATTTAGTAGATTTAATAGAGTATAAAAAAACAATTTAAATGTATGAACAATCGCTCGTGGAAGTATGGACACTTGAAAAATGTACTTATAATCTTTCAAGCAACAAAACTAGTTATTAAGAAATATAAAAACATATATTATTATACAAAGCGTAAAGAGAAACAAAAATTATCATGAATGATAAAAAAAATTAACTTCAATATTAAACATTTTCTTCTTGAAAGAAACACATTACTGTGTCCATACTCTCATGTAAGTTTAGAGGCACATCAAGTAGCTTCAGAATTTAAAGTGGGTCTGGTCAAGTTATTAACATACAATTAACATTTTAAAATCGTCAAGCATAACGAAAATTAAAACTTTAATTCGACACTGTTTCTGAACATTGATAAGAGCTTATTTTAGTGGTGAATATATCTAATGTTATTACCAAGAAAAATTCATCTGAATTAGTGGTTACAAATCATCGAGTTCGTTATTTTATTGCTCTTACTGCTTTAGATGATCGCGGAATAACATCAAATGTGGTTAGTCATCAACCATAAATGGCACAGCTTCTAAATGAACCATCCACCGCAAGAAAGTCAAAAAGATCAACTGCCTGTCCACCTTTACTTGCTAACCTTCATATTCAACGATTATATTTTACCCATACATAGAAAACGGATTGACTAAGAGTGAAAATGTATTTTATTCAAAAATGAATCGCTTTTTTTTAATGTGTATCGGATCGATGAGACCAAGTATGGAGAAGATGAGAAGAACCTTTCTACATGTTACATTTCTCCAAGGATACTATTTGGAAGCGGCAACGTCACAGTGCATGCACAAATTTGAATATTATCCTGTATAGACTTGGTTGTTATACAGGGTGTTCCATAAACGTTGCATCATATCTCAGGGGGTGATAGTACATTGAAAATTAATGGGGGTTTCCCTTATAAATCATTTTCCAATTTTTATTAAAAAATCGAATTTTTGTTAATATCTTTGAAACCGTTTCTGATATTTAAATGAAATTTTGCACATTTTGACATTTAATGTAGATGTATTTTTTAGGAAAAAATATTATTTTTAATTTCACCAGTGGCATGCGCACGGACATATCTCAGCACATTTTTAATGAAAAAAATGATACGACACTGCTTTTTCTCAAAATAAATAATATTTTTGGGGTTTTCATTTAATTTAGAAGGAAAATTCTTGCGTGATTCTTTTTTGTCTAATTCATCGTTTTTCAGTAAAAAAATAAAAACTATCTACATGCACGATATTATTATGGAGGGCAATACTGCAATCTTAATAAAAAAAATATAAAAAAATCAAAATATTATTTATTTAATTATGATATTAAAGAAATTGTTGAAAATGGGTAACGACAATAAATTAGAATGCAACAAATCGTTAACAGCTGTTTCTGTCATCTAAATTTTTTAATAAAACTTTAACTCTCTGTAACTCTATGACGATATATTATTGGAAAATAATGTACATATATACGGAACCAACGTTATTTTTTAATGTACTATCAGCTTCTGAAATATGATGCAACATTTATGGGACACCTTGCAGAAAATGACGCTTTAAATTCTAACCGTTATATCGAGAAATATTTAGCGTAACACGTGAGTCCTTTCGCTTCATTTCGTAGGCGTACAAGCAGAACCATTTAAGTCCACTCTTTTATAAAAACGAGATTTTGTCATATATAAGTCCATATTAATATAATACGTCAGATCCATGCGTTTCTCTCAAAATTATCTTTTATGGACTTACATGATTTTGCTTGAACGCCCACGATTTTTTGGTGTAACTTAACGTTAAATACGACTTTAAATAAGGTTTAATACGACTACATATCACAGGAGCTGTCGGTGAGTATATAAGCGATATGGGCATTCAAAATTTACGCGGCCCTATGCGCAGTCCTGATTTAGACATGATCGAGCGAATATAACACATGTTAGGAAGACTTATTCGCAATCGACAAATACAATTTGTTCCAGATCTTTGAGTGGAATTCTGGAACACATTCCATAAGGTTAGTTGCCAGATATGTTCAAAGTTTAATTTATTGCATTATTATTCGAATATGAGGAGGCAATTATTATAATATAAAACGAAGAGGAATTGATTATCCGTTGACGTTGTTTAAAAATATACTTTTTAAGCTTTTTTGTTATGCTAACTGCATTGTTTTCTTCAAAAAAATCTGTTTTCTTTTACAATTAATAGATTGATATTAATCAAAAATAGAAATTTTAAGAAAATATGAAGTTTTAAAATTTTATGCAAAGACGTCGTGCCATTATTCCAAAAGGTTTTCGGAACATTTTAACCTACCCTATGCGATATGTATTAAATAATAATTGTAACAAAATAATCTAAACTTTGACTAAAAAGTAATCAAAATCGATGAAAAATTAGAAAAAATATTTAAAAGTTTTGATACAATTTTGATTATCTTTCTTAAGTATAATTATTAATTTCTAATAAATCCAAAATTTACCTGAAGTTGTGATATGTTGAGTGGATAATGATCGAGCCGGAACATTCGGATAATGCGAGCGATTAAAATGCCGATCTAAAGTTGATGTGGTTCCAGGTTTGCCGTACGAACTATGTAATCCGCTTTCCATCTACAAAAATTAATTAGGACATAAAAATAACAGAAATAAATTAAAAATATAACCGGATCCTCTTACATTTTTGAGAGCATCGTGGATATTTTCCGCGCTATAAGTAAACCTGGCCGCTCTTTGTTGATTCAAAACATCTCGAGATGCTCTAATTTGTTCGTAAATCGCGGACGTTGAAGGAGTCCGACTAAGCCACTGACGGTATTCATCTGAAGAGAATACACTAGATGACGAAGCTGTGCGTCCTTGATCATAATCATGATGATGAAAGCAATGAAACAAAGCAAGTGCATCGTAAATTCTATGCGAGTGCGATCTTAATTAATAATGTAAGAAGTAATATATTTGCAGCATGCATGAAGAAGGCTCCAGTATGAATTTAAAATCTAAAATAATGAAGTATGTAGGTACTATGGTTTTATTTTTTGTTAGGAAAACTGCGGTCCAACTACAAGGTGTCGAAACTTTTATATCCACATACAAAACAAGATGACTATTTAATGTATATGAAATGAACCTGGAAAGTTTATATTAATTTTTGCAGAACAAAAACCTGCAGGCTTTTAAAAAGTTATACTTAAAAAAGGTTCATAAATCGAAGTAATTCATATTGTTATACAGTGTGTCCCGCTTTTCATAAATACGTCCTAATGTATCCGTTATTAAAAATGTGATTTTCTTCGATTTTGGGTGGCAATTGTATATTGAAAAAATAAACTATTTGGCATAGTAAAATTTTCATTCGCCATTGGCGTGCTGTGTTATTAGGGCTTATTTTAGATCATTTTTTTATTTGTATTTAGATTCAGCATCCCCAAAAATCCCTTAATCCATATTCTCAAAAAAAAACCATTAAACTCTATTTAACTAGGATAACAAATGAAAAAAAGTACATTTTCTTAAATTCTGGTCCCTTCCACATATTGCATTATTAATAATTGAGATATTAAGATGTATCTATGAAAAGCAGGACACACTGTATATTGTTATATGAATTGTTNTCGATTATACGTTTTTCTTTATTACCCGAAACTTTGTTATGAAACATATAGCGAGTTTTGCATATGGGCTACTCAAGTGTCTTAGTATGTTTCCTCAATATTTATTTAAAATATTTAGTAGATTTAATAGAGTATAAAAAAACAATTTAAATGTATGAACAATCGCTCGTGGAAGTATGGACACTTGAAAAATGTACTTATAATCTTTCAAGCAACAAAACTAGTTATTAAGAAATATAAAAACATATATTATTATACAAAGCGTAAAGAGAAACAAAAATTATCATGAATGATAAAAAAAATTAACTTCAATATTAAACATTTTCTTCTTGAAAGAAACACATTACTGTGTCCATACTCTCATGTAAGTTTAGAGGCACATCAAGTAGCTTCAGAATTTAAAGTGGGTCTGGTCAAGTTATTAACATACAATTAACATTTTAAAATCGTCAAGCATAACGAAAATTAAAACTTTAATTCGACACTGTTTCTGAACATTGATAAGAGCTTATTTTAGTGGTGAATATATCTAATGTTATTACCAAGAAAAATTCATCTGAATTAGTGGTTACAAATCATCGAGTTCGTTATTTTATTGCTCTTACTGCTTTAGATGATCGCGGAATAACATCAAATGTGGTTAGTCATCAACCATAAATGGCACAGCTTCTAAATGAACCATCCACCGCAAGAAAGTCAAAAAGATCAACTGCCTGTCCACCTTTACTTGCTAACCTTCATATTCAACGATTATATTTTACCCATACATAGAAAACGGATTGACTAAGAGTGAAAATGTATTTTATTCAAAAATGAATCGCTTTTTTTTAATGTGTATCGGATCGATGAGACCAAGTATGGAGAAGATGAGAAGAACCTTTCTACATGTTACATTTCTCCAAGGATACTATTTGGAAGCGGCAACGTCACAGTGCATGCACAAATTTGAATATTATCCTGTATAGACTTGGTTGTTATACAGGGTGTTCCATAAACGTTGCATCATATCTCAGGGGGTGATAGTACATTGAAAATTAATGGGGGTTTCCCTTATAAATCATTTTCCAATTTTTATTAAAAAATCGAATTTTTGTTAATATCTTTGAAACCGTTTCTGATATTTAAATGAAATTTTGCACATTTTGACATTTAATGTAGATGTATTTTTTAGGAAAAAATATTATTTTTAATTTCACCAGTGGCATGCGCACGGACATATCTCAGCACATTTTTAATGAAAAAAATGATACGACACTGCTTTTTCTCAAAATAAATAATATTTTTGGGGTTTTCATTTAATTTAGAAGGAAAATTCTTGCGTGATTCTTTTTTGTCTAATTCATCGTTTTTCAGTAAAAAAATAAAAACTATCTACATGCACGATATTATTATGGAGGGCAATACTGCAATCTTAATAAAAAAAATATAAAAAAATCAAAATATTATTTATTTAATTATGATATTAAAGAAATTGTTGAAAATGGGTAACGACAATAAATTAGAATGCAACAAATCGTTAACAGCTGTTTCTGTCATCTAAATTTTTTAATAAAACTTTAACTCTCTGTAACTCTATGACGATATATTATTGGAAAATAATGTACATATATACGGAACCAACGTTATTTTTTAATGTACTATCAGCTTCTGAAATATGATGCAACATTTATGGGACACCTTGCAGAAAATGACGCTTTAAATTCTAACCGTTATATCGAGAAATATTTAGCGTAACACGTGAGTCCTTTCGCTTCATTTCGTAGGCGTACAAGCAGAACCATTTAAGTCCACTCTTTTATAAAAACGAGATTTTGTCATATATAAGTCCATATTAATATAATACGTCAGATCCATGCGTTTCTCTCAAAATTATCTTTTATGGACTTACATGATTTTGCTTGAACGCCCACGATTTTTTGGTGTAACTTAACGTTAAATACGACTTTAAATAAGGTTTAATACGACTACATATCACAGGAGCTGTCGGTGAGTATATAAGCGATATGGGCATTCAAAATTTACGCGGCCCTATGCGCAGTCCTGATTTAGACATGATCGAGCGAATATAACACATGTTAGGAAGACTTATTCGCAATCGACAAATACAATTTGTTCCAGATCTTTGAGTGGAATTCTGGAACACATTCCATAAGGTTAGTTGCCAGATATGTTCAAAGTTTAATTTATTGCATTATTATTCGAATATGAGGAGGCAATTATTATAATATAAAACGAAGAGGAATTGATTATCCGTTGACGTTGTTTAAAAATATACTTTTTAAGCTTTTTTGTTATGCTAACTGCATTGTTTTCTTCAAAAAAATCTGTTTTCTTTTACAATTAATAGATTGATATTAATCAAAAATAGAAATTTTAAGAAAATATGAAGTTTTAAAATTTTATGCAAAGACGTCGTGCCATTATTCCAAAAGGTTTTCGGAACATTTTAACCTACCCTATGCGATATGTATTAAATAATAATTGTAACAAAATAATCTAAACTTTGACTAAAAAGTAATCAAAATCGATGAAAAATTAGAAAAAATATTTAAAAGTTTTGATACAATTTTGATTATCTTTCTTAAGTATAATTATTAATTTCTAATAAATCCAAAATTTACCTGAAGTTGTGATATGTTGAGTGGATAATGATCGAGCCGGAACATTCGGATAATGCGAGCGATTAAAATGCCGATCTAAAGTTGATGTGGTTCCAGGTTTGCCGTACGAACTATGTAATCCGCTTTCCATCTACAAAAATTAATTAGGACATAAAAATAACAGAAATAAATTAAAAATATAACCGGATCCTCTTACATTTTTGAGAGCATCGTGGATATTTTCCGCGCTATAAGTAAACCTGGCCGCTCTTTGTTGATTCAAAACATCTCGAGATGCTCTAATTTGTTCGTAAATCGCGGACGTTGAAGGAGTCCGACTAAGCCACTGACGGTATTCATCTGAAGAGAATACACTAGATGACGAAGCTGTGCGTCCTTGATCATAATCATGATGATGAAAGCAATGAAACAAAGCAAGTGCATCGTAAATTCTATGCGAGTGCGATCTTAATTAATAATGTAAGAAGTAATATATTTGCAGCATGCATGAAGAAGGCTCCAGTATGAATTTAAAATCTAAAATAATGAAGTATGTAGGTACTATGGTTTTATTTTTTGTTAGGAAAACTGCGGTCCAACTACAAGGTGTCGAAACTTTTATATCCACATACAAAACAAGATGACTATTTAATGTATATGAAATGAACCTGGAAAGTTTATATTAATTTTTGCAGAACAAAAACCTGCAGGCTTTTAAAAAGTTATACTTAAAAAAGGTTCATAAATCGAAGTAATTCATATTGTTATACAGTGTGTCCCGCTTTTCATAAATACGTCCTAATGTATCCGTTATTAAAAATGTGATTTTCTTCGATTTTGGGTGGCAATTGTATATTGAAAAAATAAACTATTTGGCATAGTAAAATTTTCATTCGCCATTGGCGTGCTGTGTTATTAGGGCTTATTTTAGATCATTTTTTTATTTGTATTTAGATTCAGCATCCCCAAAAATCCCTTAATCCATATTCTCAAAAAAAAACCATTAAACTCTATTTAACTAGGATAACAAATGAAAAAAAGTACATTTTCTTAAATTCTGGTCCCTTCCACATATTGCATTATTAATAATTGAGATATTAAGATGTATCTATGAAAAGCAGGACACACTGTATATTGTTATATGAATTGTTATGTAAAAATCACAGATAACATGTTTCATTTTAGACGTTTAGTACTTTTCTAGTTATTGCCGCTTAATCTTAAAAATGAAAAACTGTTGAAAATATAGATCAAAAAGACTAATCTAAAAAAATGCTTACGCACATTACACCCAATTAAATAAAAAATTAGATAAAAAACATAAAGAAGCACTCGAAAAACATAGAGCGCACAACTCGTATTAATCGGTTATGGAATGAGTGAAATATACATGATCACGCTCTCTTGTAGTGGAAATATCCATAAGAATCAGCACAGTACGTAAAGCTATGGGGATAAAAAACTAGTATTTGAAAGGAGATGACTATGTTTTTTAGGTTTTTTAGAAGAAGTACTTTCATGTATCGCTTATTTGCTACAACATCGTCATAATTCAAAATTATCATTTTCAAATTAACGCAATTTAAATTAAGAATTGTCATTCAGACACAAAATACTTGCCAAGAACTATATTTCTATATTTTTATATAGTGTATGACCCTATTTGAAATTGTAATTTAAATGTTAATAATTAATATTTAAATTACAATTTTGTCCACTATGGACAATCAAAATGCTTTTAAGCTCCAGCATTTTCCAATTTTTCTCAATAAAATAAAGTGAAAGATTTTCAAGATTATAATTTTTAAAATTATTATTTTTTTTCATTAATTATTAGAAAATATAAATTGATTAAATATGCAACAGGTCCTTTGTACAGATTTTTCTGTTTTCTGAAAATTTTGTTATTTGGACAAAACGAATTTTGAAAGTCTGCTCCTCAATTATTGTAATACAAAACAATACTTCCAACCTAATATATTAGAGTGGGTCGAATACCCGTTTTTTATTTAAATCAACTTAGGCTTAGCCAAAATTTATTGTTTATGATATCAAAAGAAAGTGTAATTAATCAATTAGTGCATAAAGTGGTGAAAGGAAAAATCCAAATTGTTTTGTTTATTTTTATTACAAATGATTATCAGTCAGTTCGTAGCCATGAAATACGCGTCCTCTAAAAGGAATTTTATGTACGTTAAGGAAAAATTTTTCAAAGAATGTCTTCTACTTGCACAAACTCATAAAACTCGTCAAAATTAACATTTCAAAAAATAAATATTTAAACGCACCATTTGATAGGAAATTTGATTCTTTACAAAAAAATCCTTAGATGTTATAGTGTAATAACAGTAGCTTTCAATTTTTATCATTCCTATTTTCAAACAAAAATTATAAGTATTAAAAAAAATTATCTATGTATATATATGAGCCGTTGAAAGTCAGAGTGGTATAAGTCAAAAAATTAAGTTTTGATATAAATGGACGTAAAGTTGTCAACTCAACGGGAAACTCATTAGATTTATAAAATATTAGCCATGTCTATAGCTAAAATACCTAAACATTATTCTTGAAATTTGGTCACGACATAGATTCCTTCATCCCAAATTTGAATCTGTTGTTATCTCAAATTTTCATTTTTTTGACTTATACCACTCTGGCTTTCAACGGCTCATATATATTTGTATCAGGTGTTGATCCAGGTGAAACTAAACATATTATTGTAAATATTGTAAACATCATTTATTATGTTTACTAAGCCATGTACATCGTTAATTCAAAACAAATAATAAATAACTCGTAAGTCCGAGTCACGCTCGGGCTCGCGGAAATTAACAAGTTCAACGAGTCTGAGTGTGACTCGGGGTTGTGCGTTAAGAGGTTAAAAGTAGGATTTCTTTGAAAACTACTACAATAATACCATTACGTCTAAGGATTTTTTTGTAGAGAATAAAAATTCCTATTAAATAGCGTATTTAAATATATGTATATTTTTTTGCAACCTAACAACAAACACATATCAATAAAGGATGCATATGATTCAATTTTCATTTTTATTTCTATTTATAATATAATAGAGTCCACCATTTATTAAAATTTCTAATAAACAATTACATTTTCTATTAACTTTTTCAGAGTAGTGGTAAGTCAGCATTTTAAAATATATGCGTATACAAACTTATTTTCTTATTTTTAATGGTAGAAGTTCGCTATGTATAGCCAGCTCACTTTTTTCGTTACATCCTATATGCAAAGTGTTCGGAAACGTCAGGAAACTTAGAGCGGAAATTGTACACGAAAAAAAGGTAGGAGGTATACATATACATATGCATAACTCCAATATATTCGAATTTGAGTTATACCGTTATTACAGCATATGAGCGGTACGTAAATATCATTTAAATCCCTTTGCGGATATCGATTTAGCGTCTATTTACATAGAAATACCATGGAAACTATCTACTTAAATATTATTAGTTTTAAAATGTTGATATTCACCACGATCCCGACGAATAGATGGCATTTCAGGAGCAGAAAGATTACCATCAGCCTCATCCTGCAGGAACGGCATACCCCTATCACCAAATCTTTTATTCATTGCCAAACTGAAATCGTATTTTCATTACAATGAGAGTAATTTGTAAAAAAATTAGAATTTACCGGGACGCCACACGAATATCTCTCGGTAACGAATTGAATTTTGCAGTAATGTCCTCTTCTAAGGGAAGAGTTCCTTGTTGTCGACCTAATGATGGAATAGTGCCATGTGGTGTGGGACCTCCTGCAGACCGATCTCTAAAATGATGATTTATATGAAAGATTTCTATACTTTTCACACTATACACTAAATTTTTAACTTAAAAATAATATCGAGGGATTCTTAACATAAATGCGTACCTAGAAGAGCGTGACTTTTCACTGGGTATTAAAAAAATGTTTGAAAAATCCGTTTTTATATTTTTAAAATATCTATTCTGTCATTATTTAATTACACAGTGCTTTTTAATAAATTAGTGACCAACAATTTTCCCCCTTACAAGTTATGATCGGGTCGGTAATCAATAGAAAATTTTTGGTATTTGGATGTTATATATGTAGATCTTATGATGAAAAATAAAGTATTTAATATTTAAGATCGTGCCAGACAATCTTGGGAAAGAATTTCAAGTTTAAGATAGCCATTTTTCATACATTATTTTGAAGAGCCCAATATGTGTATTAAGTTCCTAAAATATCACATCGATATCTTTACTTAATACAAAATGGCGTTATCATTTCTATTTACTATTGTATTGATTCACTTGTTTAACTATAATACAATAGCCAAATCATTGCAAAATTGCAAAATATGATTCTCTGTATATCCAGAACTTTTATGTGAACTTTTTCGTAAACTATAAATGGAAAAAAAATCATAAATTTACGAATAGGATGTGTCAGGAATAAAAATAAAATGGCAGGAGGAAACTGATTTCCTTAGCACGAAGTTTGTACAGGCGCTACTACTTACTTTTACATATATTCCACATTAATCACTTTTACTGGCTCGAAAACTACCCTACTGCGATGTAAATGTACCTGTAATAATAATAGCCACTTCGTGAACCAACTGTAGCCTCAGTATCGCTAGAATAGTCCAAGCTTCCACGATTTCTTCTGACTGTAGATCCACCATATTGACCAGCTTGAGTTCCGTATTTAGGTTGCAGCTGAGCAGCTATCGCTGCTTGATCAACAAATCTTTGATTGTATCTAAAAATTTAACACAAACTTCAGATTTAAGTAAAAATAATAATAAAATATACGACCTGTTCAGAGTTGAACCAGACTTTAAGCTAGATCTAAGTAAGCTGTGTCTTCCAGCTGGCGTAATACTAGTATAATCCGTATACTCAGTGTATGGCAAATGTTGATCTGATCCAGATCTTGGCATAATTCTACGACTTCCCGTTCCGCTATGTTGCACATAATAATGCGAAGAAGGACTTTGTTGCAATCTCGAACCCACCGGTTGACCCCCAGCCGACATTCGTCGTCCCATTCCGATCGAATGGACTTTTTCCGCTAAACTTTCTAAAGTATTTGGATAGCCCCGCTCGTATTGAGGAAAATGCGGTTGTGAAGACTTGGGTTGTTCCGTAATAACCGGAGGAGGGGGCTGGTAACCCCAATTAGTATCAGGAGGCCGGCTAAAATTTTAATATTTCATTACGTTTGATATTAATATGTTTGAAGTACATACGAGTCTAACAGGCAAAGATTTGAACACTTGCCTTTTAGAATAAATTGTATATTTGTTAATATTTCTTGGAAAAGTAGCTTTTATTATAGAACGCTTTTTGTGAATTTTACAAGGAGTTTATGTGAGCGGTGATTTTTTGAAATTGTTAATGGAAAAGATCATAAGGAACACAGACAATTTTTTGGAAGTATTAATTGATAATTAAATATTCAAACAAAGAGAATATACATCATCTTAACAACATTAATAAGAAGTTACATCCCGCTTTGCTTGAGTGACGTCGACAATACGTTTAGGCATGGTCTTAATTAAGTTTTGGCATTCCTGTGCAAAAAAAACACCCCAAATTTCAGTAATTTTGGTATGAAAGACGTATAAATTTTAATAATTTTAATGCAAAATTTCTTTGTGTTCCCTTTTGATTTTTTCCGTTGATAATTATAAAAAATCACTGCCCATATAAACACTTTGTGTACATTATAAAAAGCATTTTGTAATGAAAGTTATTTTTCCAACGAATATTAGCAAATATGCAATTTATTCTGAAAAGGCAAATATTCGAACATTTACTTGTTAGGGCTCGTATGACACGCATTAAACGGTTTATTTAAACCAGAAACTATAATAGGAATTTTAAGTTCATTTAAAATATAATCAATATAAAACAATTTAATATCTTTCTTATACTAAAAGAATATACAGGGTGACCCATTTAAAACTGTGCACCTAAGTTTTCTTGGATTTGCAAGTAAAAATGAAAACTCACTCGGATCCGTCAATTTTTGATTTTCGGAGAACACTTTCTTTGATATTTTTATCAATTCAACTTGCATCCCCTAGCGGGGGTGTCACTTATCCTCAAAATCTTAAATGGAAATAGGAGTTGAGTGACATCTTGTTTTGAAGAGCATTAAATTCTTTTTCCAACGACACCTACATTTTTTAAATTGGATTGATATTTTTCGAGAAATTGCGTCATAAAAAATTTTAACGTCTTACCATTTTCAGTCTAGTAAACCTAACTTGAAAAATGTAGGTGTCGTTGGAAAGAAAATTTAATGCTTTTCTAAACAAGGTTCTAAACAACCCCTACTTCCATTTAAAATTTTGAGGGTGAGTGACATCCTCGCTACGAGATGCGAGTTGAATTGATAAAAATACCAACGAATTTGTTATCCCAAAATCAAAAATTGACGAACGTTTTTCCATTTTTATATGCAAACGCAAGAAAGCTTAGGTGGGCTGTTTCAAATGGGTCAACCTGTATGAGCTATTCTCTCAAATAATGGCTTAAGTCGAGAAAAGTCGTTGTCCTCTGTTTTATAAGTGGATATGTTTATTTTAGTAAACCTTATTAAATTTAACTTAAAAGTTATAATATTTAACAACGAATTGTGAGTTTCAGAATAAAAATTAAAAATTAAACATTACATATTATTACTTATCAGCGTATTAATAAATTAATATTTAAACTGTTTTTACAGACAATGACTAAAAAGTGTGCAAAAAAATGCGTAACTTATTGTTAGAAGGAAGTGATGATATTGCAATAATTTATTGAGTTTAAATTGATTATGCGATTTAATTTATTAAATTTATTTTTTTATTATTTAATTTATTTTTTTAAATATTTTGTTATAGTGATTGTCGTCGAGTTATCAATTATGTGTGCACAGAAAAAATAAACGAAAAATTAACGAGTACACAGAGAAAGAACGCCGTTGTCAACAATTGTGAACGATTTGAACGAGCAATAATGTAATAATAGATAATAACCAATAAATACAACAATGTAATAATTCATAAATTAAAAAACAGCCTCAATCGGCTTTACTCTTTCATGCATGGAATTTTTGAAAACAACAATACTCATGTTGCATAGAATTTTTATTTATTTTAAATTGAACAAAATTATTTTATTATCAACAGTAAACATACAGTAAAAAAAATTCGGAATGGCATAAAAAATAACCCACCTTTCATATTTATGTATCAAAAAGGCGGGTCACTTCTTGTGCCATCATGTCTCAAAGAGTTAAACCGTTTTTCTGGAGAACGGCTCATATAAAAATCATTAAGAGAATTTTCATCCGGGCTTAACTGTCGTGATCTAAAGGTTATTACACCTAACGTTTCGTTTACAACTGAGGTAAGCATCTTCAGAGGTAATGAGGTAGAGGCCGAAGTGACCTCTTTGACGGCGCGGCTTAAACTTTCAGGCGGTTGAAAATTTGTAAGGACCTTTGAACGACGACAATTAAGGCTGTATGAAAATTCTTTTGTTATACTGTTGATAGTATTAACAAACTGATTAATGATCTACCATATTTACAAAGTTTAGTGCACGAAAAGGCGTACCCATTGAATCTGAGTTTTCTAAACATTTATAATTAAACATTTTTGTATAATATTAAAGAAGCTATAAAACGTTATTTTGAGTTTAAATCATTGAACATGATCCTTGAAAATGTCTGATATACCGCATGTCCACGGATGGGGTTGCCAAGAGAAAAAACTTTTCTATTTTTCATTTTACGAGGAAAATGCATTCTTCATAAAAGTTTTTGCGTATTCCAGAACGGCCGAAACAGTTCTCATTGTTTCAAATTTTAAAAAAACATCGAAAAATAGGTCTATTTACTTAGAAATTTTCCAATCCCAAAAATTAATTCTCATTTCCATGGCAATCGTTGCTTTATCACCGTTGCCATAGTACTATATCTAGTAAATTCTTTGCTCCTTCGACACTGTCATTAATTTGTAAAGAATTTGTTTTTAACCGTTAACGATTTTGTTGCAATTTCTTTAGGTTCACATTTGTAAACTGTGCTAAGTAGTTCATTAATACATATAAAAATGGTGTGTAGAGATAAGATCTTGGTTGTCGTTTTTTGCACTTCGTCTAGAAATAAAGAATTATTTGCTACGACAAAAGTAAAAAAACTTTGATAAAATTTTGTCTATAATTAATATTTTCAATATATATAGTTTCAATTAATATTCGATTTGAAAGCAATTTGGAAACATTATTATCTTTTCGGCCCCTACAGCATGCTACGTGGAAAACTTTTGGGTTCTGGTACAATCTCTGTTACTTCAGGTTTTTGACGTTACAATTCTAATGCATCAGATATCAAAATAAACCTTGTATAGAGTGCATTGAGGATGAATCGAATTTTCTGAAATTTTTTCAACACCAAAGTTTTCACAGGACCGTGGAGTGAAAAAGGGGGCTCGGTGGAGTAAAATAAGGTAAGGCAAAGTAAGGTAACTTAAGGTCAAAAATGTCGCGAATAAAATGACAACCAAACGGTAAGGTAAGTTAATTGAAAAATGAGTAAGAACGAAAGTTAGCTACGTGTTGAGGTGAGTCTCCTTAAAAAGAACGAACTTTTTTTTATACTATGTTAAGTATAATCTGATTTTTGATCACAGAAATTAAAATAGGATATGAAAATATATATCATATTAAAAATGATCAAAATCGAAACATAGAGGCTGAGTTAGGAAATTTTACTCAATGAAAAAATACTAATTTTTTCATCACTCTTACCTTACTTTACCTCACCCAGCACTCCTTTTCACCTCCCGATCACGTAAAACAGTTAGGTAATTAAAAAAATGATTGAAATGGCTAAAATATGCGAAAAAATAACGAATGTGTAAAAAGCACATTTTAATGAAAATTTTCAGGGAAAATTTTTTGAGAAAATTCAATTCATCTTCACCTTAATACACTCTATACAAGGTCTATTTTGATTCGTGATGCATTAAAATACTGTAAAGTCAAAAACTTGAAATGACAGAGATCGTACCAGACCAAACCTTTGAGTGAAAATACAGAGTGTCCCAGAGTTGTGGGGACAAAAGTCTAGAGGAGGTTCCTCTCAACAAAATAAGCAGAAAAGTTCATATGAATATGGGTCCGGAAATGCTTCGTTTCCGAGATACAGGGTGTTAAAGTTTAAAAAATGGACATTTCTTTATTTTTTAAATTCCAAACGGTTTAAGATTTTTTAACCAAATTTCGTATATGAGTTTAGCATATCGGTAGGCTTAATCCAAAAAATTACCAGCTTTCAGCATTCACCAGTGGCGGAGATGTGGATATCATGTATTATTAAATTTGCATGAAAAATAAGGAAAAAAAAAGGACACTTATATCTCCGCCATTGGTGAATGCTAAAAGCTGGTAATTTCTTGGATTAAGCCTACCGATATGCTAAACTCATATACGAAATTTGGTTAAAAAATCTTAAGCCGTTTGGAATTTAAAAAATAAAGAAATGTCCTTTTTTTAAACTTTAACACCCTGTATCTCGGCAACGAAGCATTTCCGGACCAATGTTTATATGAACTTTTTTGCTTATTTTGTTGAGAGGAACCTCCCCTAGACTTTTGTCCCCACAACTCTGGGACATCCTGTATACGTCAAAAAATAATTGATGCCTTTTTGATAAGAAAGGCAGAAAAAACATTAAAATCGATAAAAAAAAGAGGCCGTTCAAAAAAAAAAACAATTATTAAGCCAATTGATGTATTAATCAAAAAAATTGCCCAGGAAGATTTACACAAATCGGCCAATCAAATTGTAAGTGAACTTTTCGTAATTCATGTGAGCTACAAAACCATCCAAAGAAGGCTAAGAGATGCAGGGTTGTTTAGTTAAAGGGCTGCGAAGAAACCTCTTACATCAAAGAAGAACCAGAAGGCTCGACTGGCTTTTGTGAGGAAATATTTATACTGAACTATGAATGATTGGATAAAAGTCCTATTTTCTGACGAAACTGAGTTCAGCATTTCTGGTTCCGACGGTATATCTTGGGTTAATCATCCCCTTTTCCAAAGGTTTAACCCCAAATACACAAAGCCTACCATTAAATATGATGGTGCAGGGATGTTTCTCAGGATTTGAAGTGGATTCGTTACATGTCATGTAATTATAAATCAATTCGTGTATCTTGATATTTTAAAAACCACAATTCTACCATATGCTGAGGACAATTTGCTATTAACATGGATATTTCAGCAGGATAACGATCCAAAATATAAATCAAAAATCGTCCGAGATTCGATCATTGCTGAAAAAATTAACGTTATGGATTTTTCTGGCTAAAGTCCTGACCTCAACCCAATAGAAAATTTATGGGAGGTTCTGGATCGACGTGTCTGTCAATCCATGATGTCAGATAAGCACGATTTAATGCAAGTGTTGCAAGAATCTTGAAAATCCATTAGAAATTATTTAATTATTAGAATCAATGCCGAAACGATGCCAATAAATTATAGTTAATAATGATTGTTTTACGCATCATTAGTGGTAGTTCGAAATTGTAAAAAATTTTGCAATTTATTTAATTTTTTTTGTTGGTTTCTCTACACTTATCTGGTTTTTTTTGTTCATTTCCTATACATTTTTTAAAAATTATGTTTTAAATCGGTACTTTTTCTCAATAACAATGTCCTTGTTCTCCGTTATATTTATGCAAAGATGTTTCAAAAATAAGTTTAATTTAATACAAATAATTTTGTAAATTAAGAAGATTCTCTACTTTTGTCCCATAGTATAGGTTCTCGTATGTAAAAATTGCATTTCATATTGGTGTATCGTAAAAGTCTGTGTTATGCGAATAGAGACATAATTGTAACTGATGAAATTTATTTATAAAGACCACTCAGAATATACTATATTTATAATTGCAGCAAAAAGGTATCTAAAGAAGTATTACCTGTTGTAATACAAATCAAGTCCATTAGATTCTGGTTGTTGGGAATGCCGATCCAATCCTGCTTGTCTGTCTAAAGTGCTTAGGCCGAGCCCTAATCTTGATCGTGATTCGTTCGTTTCTTTTCCATCTCCAGTATGTCTTTGGCGAATAGAATCTCTGAAAACCCATAGAAGTTAAATTCGTGAAAATTGAATAACTTGCACAAATTCATTTTTACAATTTACGTCAAGTTATTATAATAAAGTAATACATATGGGAATAGAAATATATGCACAAAATTTTAAAACTTATTGTTTTGAATTGATTTAATTGAGAAATAACACTAAATTATTAAAAATATACCTATGATTATCTGAAGCGTCTACTTCATCAATTTCTTCATCCCTCAAATCTCGTTTTATAACCACAACGGGTGGTGGTTTGTGTTCGGACCTTGGCTGGACTGAAGGTGACCCTTGACCACCCTTTCCCGCCTTTCGTTGTCTGGTTGCCAGGACAAGTCTTCGCGGAATCGACATGATAATGACAACATCGTCCAAACTCATATGAGTCACGTCCACCAAGTTCACTGCCAAAATTTCATCGCCAACCTTTGAAAGAAAAAGTAGTTTTTATTTTTTCAAACGATAATAAAGACATAATTAAGTGTTGCTAAAAAAAAAAGAAAGAATGAGAAACTACTAATAGTTGTTTTTACCGACCTCGTACATTAAATATCAACCCAAACACTTAACTTGTCAAGAATTGCAACTCTGACATTCAGAATTACTTATTTTTAACCCATTAGGTACCAGCGTTCCATATATGGCACGCAAAACCTTATATCATTCAATTGCTTCTTGTTTTATATAAAATAAAAAAATAACCCTGTGACCGATAATACTATTTTTTCGAAAATTTTAAAATTCGGTCCTTAATGGGTTAATAATGTTGTGTAATATTGTTCCAGAAACAGGAGCAATGATAGAGGATTTAGTTGCTGGTCCATTGTTTTAAGCTGAAATTTATTTCTCTTTATAATAAATAATAATAAGTGTCTACGTTTGCCAATTTTATTACTATTTATGTTGTATATATGTGACCCGGAATGAAAAAAAGTGGTTAACGACCGAAATTGACTTTTCGAGAAAAACGTGATTGAAACGAAATATGACAGGATAGGAAATGGAAATCTTACCCCTCTATTGCGTGTTCTTAAAATCTCCCTTCTGAGATACAAGTTTCGGCTCATTCCGTTTTAAACAAAGAGACAAAATCTAAGTGGTGGGAGATCTTACACGCATTTTAACGGAGGGGAATTTTTCTTGCAGCAGTAACTTCAAACCTTTATATCTGTGTTATTTTTTAAAATAAAATTCTTAAATCAATTCCAATCGATTGATTAGACCTCGTTTTGCTTGAGACGATAAAAACTTAAAAATCAATTTTTCGGTACTTAACCACTTTTTTCATTCCGGGTCACATATATTTTATGATTGTATACTAATTTATACTGGAGAAGACATAAAGTTTACACAAGAAATGATCTATACAGGGTGTTTCCTAAAGGTGGTACATAACTTCAGGGGATGATTCTACAGGCAAAAATAAGCAAAAAAGTTTATATGAACAGGGGTCCGCAAACGCACCGTTTCCGAGATATAGGGTGTTAAAGTTTAAGAAAAAGGACATTTCTTTATTTTTTAACTTACAAACGGCTTAAGATTTTTTAATCAAATTTTGTATATGAGTTTAGCATATCGATAGGCTTAATTAAAAAAATTACCAGCTTTAACCATTCACCAATGGCGGAGATATGGGTGTCACATTTTATTACAATTTTGAATGAAAAAAAGGACAATCGTACCTCTATCTCTGGTGAATCCTGAAAGCTGGTAATTTTTTGAGTTAAACCTACCGATATGCTAAACTCATATACGAAATCTGGTTAAAAAATCTTAAGCCGTTTGTATGTTAAAAAATAAAGAAATGTCCTTTTTCTTAAACTTTAACACCCTGTATCTCGGAAACGGTGCGTTTACGGACCCATATTCATATAAACTTTTTTGCTTATTTTTGCCAGTAGAATCACCCCCTGAAGTTATGTACCACCTTTAGGAAACACCCTGTATAATGAAATATTATGGCTAAAAAAAATTTTGGAAACTTTTGCTTCTGGCTATTATGTTATTGAGACTACCAAATTAAAAACAGTAAATATTACCTTCTGCTGAGAGAAGTATTGATATTTAGTAATTTGAGTCAATTGGATAAAAAATGAGGATTACAGGTTACAAAAGTATGTACATATACCTAAGGTTAACGATTTCAAGTCAAGAATATTCATTTTTGCACTAAACGTAACTAGTAGGGCGCTTGGCAGTAAACGAATTTTTTCATGGAGAAATCTTGGATCAGTTTTAATAAGCAGTTATTATTATTACCTTAAGACATCCGCTATTATAAACTGCGGATTCTAACGCAATCCTTGAAATAAACACGCCGTCTTGGCGGTCCTGGCCATTTCCCTCACGAATATACAATCCTAATGTTTGCCCAGGTCGTTTAACGATTTCTACAAATTGTATCTAAAAAAAACAAAATCCTATATTAGTTTCGAAAGGTTAATTTTAAATCGTTTCCAGACATAAAAATTTGCCTCGAATACGACACAAATTTAAAACTAAAATTCTTACGTCCACATTAGATCAATGGACCAAAATGTACGTTGTGTGACGTATCCGATACAAATTTTTTTTTAATCTGGCCGAAGCTTTAGGGATATTGACCTGATGCTTGGCATCTTGCATGGAAAGAAACCGTTTTGCCTGTTCACTAGCGGTGCGACCCAAATGACGGGAATCCAGAATTCGCACAATCATTTCACCGCGTCTCTCCACATGCTATAAATTGTAAAATGATATTATCAAAATATTACATTTTCTGTACTTACTTCTAACGCGGCAGCGGTGGATGCGTCATGGTCGTTTTCCACTGCTTCTATCTGCTTAAAAATTTCAGTACTAATGCCGGAAACCTGAAATACACAATGACAAAAATATACATTAAAACAAATCTATGTAGAAAAAGGTTAATTTCTGAGATTTTAGAATCCCTAACAATTTGACTTTTGTTTTTTTAATTTCCCTGTATATTATAAAGTAAGTGGCCATAAATATTGTATTAATGACACCAATTATATTTTTAACATATTATAGGTATGTTTACGTAAAAAGGTAGCGTTCTATATTTTTGATTTGCTAACAATTATAGGCCAATTCTGTTCCAATCTGTTCAGTTCTACTATAAAAAATCTGTAAACTGATATTTAATTTGTAATTCTGTTATTCCTGCAAGCACTGTAAGTCTTACAGATTCGTACGTCACTATAGCAACACGAATCTGTAATTGCTCATCTGACAAGAAACATGCTAGAATACCAGAATTTATACTTTTGTAAAAATGCTGTTTATAAATTTTTATAAACTATAGGTCTGTAGCATTACAGGAAAACAGCAGAATCGGTCCATTATTTTCCAAATTAGGATTTATTATAACAATTAGCTGTTATGATGTTAGTGGAATATCCTTTGTGCTTTGGAACTATGGCTTTATTGTTGGTTATATGTAATTAGTTGTTATATCTTTAGTTGTCATTTACCTTTCGGAAATCTCCTTGAATAACCATTGGAGGCGGATGACTAGGTCTATTATTTGGGACAACTGGGGGTCCACGTAATGGGGATGCCGTGAGATCCAAAGCCTCTCGCCCATTATCCTAAAAAAAAATAAATAAAACATGTTAGAAACATTAATCTACTAATAATGTATCTAATTAGAAAAGAGGTTAAACATAAACTAATAATTAAAATATTTTTATAAGAAAAATAAACATTTAAAAACATTAGGACAAATTGAAAATTGTAGTTCAATTATATCTATCTATATTCTTGTATGAAATACACATATAGCACGCAACGTAATTGCGATAGTAATAGTAGTAGTAATAGTAGCGGTGGTAGTAGAAGTAGTAAAAATAGTAATTACCACAGAAGTTCCTGCATGTATAAATTTGTTAATTGTAGCATTTAGTCATTACATTTTTTTAATACACGTTAAAATTGTGTTTTGATTCAAAGCAGCTGGATTGAAATTAAGCGAATGAAAAAAAATCCAAGGGTAAAAATTGACGTTTTCTCAGAACACGCTTATGTAGCAGAATAGGGTCAAATATTCCCTTTAATATGAAATTTCGGTGCAAATTATAGCGAACAAATGATAAATTTTCAAACAAAACAATAGAAACAGACAATAGGAACACATCTTCTTTTACCTTTTTTGTAAAAAAGCAGCCCTTGCCATTTTTATCGCACATTAACCGAATCGGCGAGTTTATTTCGCGGCCCTTAATTTCGCCTGCCTCGTTATCGATCTCCTGCTGCCAACCAGTCTATGACGTGGTTGCGAGCATTATACTAGGAGAATGCGCACGCATTTACTATCAATCCCCAGAAACGACAGCTTTCATTGGTTCAAAATGGATACGCGCCAAAACTACATGCCCCCCTCCATTGAACCCCGTCAATGGACCCAAGAAAGCCTTTCAAAATTATCATTTAGTAATTTAAGCATGTGACATATAGAAAAAATTTATTCAGTCTAAACATTTCATTAACCATCTGGACAGAGTCGGATGTTATTTATCCATTGACACTAAATTAGTAAAGTTCATGTAATTTAAATACACTGTGTTCCCGGATAGGTGAAACGACTCTTGTAAAAGGCAAAAAATTTTTTAATTAAATTTTCATTTTTTGAGGTTCAGCCTTGGTTAAAGACTAATTCAAAAGTACATATGTACGTACTTTTGAATAAAAGTCTTGTGTTGCGAGAAATTCTAATTCACTTGATTAATCTTATTTAACTACTTGACAACATTGCAATCGATGAACAAAAAAAGTTTCGATGAATAGACGTGACATGAAAGCATCAATTTCTTATAATAATTGTCCAAACTCTCTTTCATTTCCTAGTCTTTTATTATATGACAGGGTAACCTCTTTAATCCCAGCAAGTAAATGTCAGGAGGTCATTCAAATCATATATACACTGCTTCCCTGAATTTTGCATAAAAATCAGATATGTGTTTATTCGAGAAACATTCATAAACATCAAGTGCACAGATAAAAAGCGCATTTTCTGGCACATACTCGTTATTTACAAGATAGCCAAAAAAATGTGACGCCAAAGTTGCCTTTTTTAAATGGAAACTCTTTTTTCGTATCGTTACATTATATTCTACATATTTTTATTTATGTATCTACATCTATATATTTATTGAAAAATTTTCAGCATAAGTTGTATAATTTTTACTTTCAATTTATTTTAATGACGTTTCAAATTTTGTTCTCATCTCCAAGGAATCCAAAAAACTTTTGTTCAATGACAAAACTTATCAAACTTACTTTAAGAAATTCCTTATGGAGATGGAAGCTTGCAGACTAAGGCTTTTAATAAATTCATTCGTCATTCTCTTCAAAGTAGTTGAATAAAATGTATGAAATAAAATATACATAGAATTCCAAGCAGAATACAATAACAATATGAAAAAGGAGAGTTTCCATTTAAAAAAGAATACTTTGGGGTCATAACTTTTGGGGTACACTGTTTACATCGACTATATGTCAGAAAATTTGCTTTTTATCTGTGTGTTTGATGTGTACGAGCATTTTTTCAACAAACACACCTCTGATTTTTAATCTAATTTGTGCAAAATTTTAGGATCGCAGTGTATGTATGTTCCGATTATTGTGAATACGGGGTTATTTAATGTTTCGGTCGATCGTGGAATCAGATGATAGCAATGAAAAGTCTATAAATACTTTGTAGCTTCTATTTGTTATCTACAAATATAGGGACGTTAATATAAAACTAAAATATCAATAAAGATTAAAGATGTTAATGAATCGTTTGCGTGAATATAATGAACGTACCTATATTTAACGGTAAAAGCTAAATAATACAAGTTAAATATTGAGACATGTTAGAGCTTTGCTATTAAAGAACTTCGGTTTAATTGCAGATTAATTATAACCATTTCTTTTAAACAGAAACTTCATTATATATATGGTGCTATATGTATAATTAATTAAAGTGAATATTAACAGTTCTTATGAGTTTTTATTTTAACTCGTGTAATGTCGTAAACCACTCGTTGCTGTAAAGATTAAATTAGTATACTCCCCGCACTCGTTCTATTTTTCCTAACCAGTTAAAAAAGTAAAAAAGTTATTCGGTCCACAAGATAACACTTGTCTGCCTAGTTTTGAAATATGTTACCGCATTTTTCCTTTTTTTTGTGCCGCTATGTTTTGAGCAAACTTAACTGACTTTAAATTTATGATTGAACCTTTTGCTCGGATTAAAAGTATGGCTTTACGACGATTAAATGAAACTTCGATTATGTAATCTAATCAAATTTCATCAAACAATTAACTCGGTGAATATATAAAGTTTTGTTTCACAAAGAGGATGCCGAGGATTACGAGCTCGCGGATCGATTCGTGCATGATATTGGTATAAAGCAACCGAATTGGCAAAGTACAGCCGCTAGACGAAAGAAAAAGCGATAAAACTTAAAAACCAGCTCATAGTTTTGATTGCAAGAACATGCCGAACATTTATTTTGATTTTATAAATAATCAACTTCTTTGAGCAATCGAATGATAAAGTAATTTCTAATCGAACTGTCGGAAAGTTCAAGGTTCATTAACTGAAGAACAGAAATCGCGTTAGATATCTAAATATGAAAAAAAGCTGTAATTTTTCAAATATTGATAGGTTAGAGCGCAATTTTGATTTCTTAAAACAAAAATTGAATCTTAAATTTTTTAAGTTTTGTATCGATTTTTTTTGTCAAATTGCAGGCATTTCCATCTTAACTATTACTTTATATCGATTTAGCAAAAAGCTCTAAGTGCTTGTTCACAATGGACATAAGCATAAAATGTACAGTGGTATTCAAAAAAAAGCGTACACCGATTAGAGAGAGAAATTTGACAATCATATGTGATTTAAATGTAATTATCAAACTTCTCTTTCTAATAGCTGTACGCGTTTTCTTTTGAATACCACTGTAAATAATTAATAAACAGCAATCAGCATTCACATTGGGCACAGTGATAAATAATAATTGAGCATACGCTTTTTGCTGTCAACAGTAGTTTTTTTTAAATAATTCGTTGTTGCAGTAATTTTATACAACCACTTACACAGATCTTACGTTTTTATATGTATGTAGGATATTCCGGATCAACGCAATATAAAATTTTATTTCAAAAGAAAAATTAAGAAAAGCAATCAATGAAATAATTAAAATAGAATTCACAGATCAAAAATTACTTTCATCGTCGTCTTGACATACTATGTCCTGTCACCCTTCGTTCCGTCCACAAAGTCAAACTTGTGTAATTTAGCCACTACTTATGCAATGTTGTCACTCCTACTTGTATTGACAAGAAAGTGGCATACACGTATTTTTTATGCCGAGACATTAAAGTCCGTTCGCGTTAAGAATAGACTGGTGGGTGGAGCTAAACCGACCTGACTTACACTGTAAAATATGTCGATATTTTCACTTTTTAGAATATTTTTAATAGAAATGGCCAATCATGATCCGCATGTTATTACTTAAACATCAAATCGAAAAGTACAAGAGAAAAAGTCATAACAAACTTTGTAGTCAGGTACAGTAAATAATACGTAAATTTTGATTACCATGGCCAATATTTACATGCTGTAAATCGGACTTATTTTTAAGCCAATCACAGAGCCGTATTTTTAAGCCCTATGGTTTCCAAC
>JABRWK010000184.1:28930-44950 GCA_013372445.1 Hypothenemus hampei | reverse complement strand
ATTTAAGACCGGGCCACCCCTGTAAAATCTTTATTTTCCGACCGATTTTGATGATTTTTTTTTAAATTGTAGAGCATCAAAAACTCTATCCTGGGACAACTGCTTGTCGTGTTCGATTGAAATTCAAAGCCTACTTTGGCTCTTTTTCATGGCCAAATTTCAAGAAAACCCTTTAGGGATTTTTTTTTTTTGAATTTGACTTCGTGATCGTTTTTAGAATAATTTCAAATAGTTCTACCCCAAATTTCACTAAAAAAGGTTTGTTCTTAAAAAAGTTACAGGGTAACGAATTATGCCCAATTTAGAGAGAAATACCACTATAAAATGTTTATTTGCGGTCCGATATTGATCATTTTTTTTTTAAATTGTAGAACGTTTGAAAGTCTATCTTGGGACAAATTCTGAAGAAAAAATAAAAATAAAAAAAAAATTGAAAAAAAAGGGACAGAAAAAAAAATTAAAAAATTAAAATTTCTTAAATCCAAACATGAAGAAGAACAAGCACCCTATGGAAACATTTAAGAGCTAAATGGTATGTCATTTTATAAAATTTTAGTTCTCATGTTTTTTTCAATTTTTCTGTTTTTGATTGATACTATTTTAGTATAATATCGCAACCGAATTGTTGTATTAAATGACGTTGATCGTAATTTATATTTCAAATGTCATGGGCAGAGCACTATAAAAGATACACATGCGAATTACAAGCCAGCAAGATGATCATCTTGTTGGTGTTATTTCTTTTTGGAGACTAATTTGCAATCAAAAACTATTCTACACCTTCGAGTGGATTTTTTCGAAGAGTAGAAAAATTTTCCTTAAAAAGCAATTCCTATTTATTGTGTTCAATGTTTACTTTATGACAAAGTAATTAATATTAGAGCACAAGGAAGCAATATACAAGATTAGCCATTGCTTATTTGTTTAAATTATTTAAAAAATTTGTTGTTTTTACATTTTTGCGCAACTTCTAGGCACACCATTTTTCTTCATTAAACCAATCATCCCGTTAAATTCTTTCAAAGGCTGTTCATAAATTTAAAGCCAAATGCAATTTTTTGTTCTACTCTTTATAACAACGTATTCATTGAAACTTTTCGAGAAATCCCTATTAAAATAATGCTTAAAAGGAAAGCTTTTACAACTTGACAAAAGGATGATCAAAATTGGTACAAAACTTAAATGTTTATTTAATAATAAATATTCGCTACTCATCTAGTACTAAATTTTCGCGCTCAATAGCCATTGAGTTTTTCTTCTATATTGTGCCTCTATTACATCCCTAGTCAGCAAGAAACTGTCTGTCTATATTAAAAATTTGTTATAGGGCCAAAGGCTTGGGCGGATTAGTTCGTCATGCGCATATCACATAAATGCGGTATGAGGGAAATTGCCGTTAATAAGCAACGAACGTTTTAAGCAAATTTTGATTGTCCGTTTTTCTGCATACCTAACAGATAGATAAGAGATAAAAAAGATGCATTTCTGTCAGTGGCGTACCTATACCGCTTAAGGCCCGTGGCAAATTAATTGGATGGGGCCCTCTCCCACTCAATATAAAGAAGCTCAATAAATGTTCATTTTCTGCACACGGCCCTTTCGGGCCGGGGCTTCTTTCGGCTGGGGGCCCGTGGCATTTTGCCCATTTGCCACCCTATAGTTACGCCACTGATTTCTGTGATCATTAAAAGAATCAAAAATGCACTGAAGTATTGTAAGAATTATTGTATACATATGTGGACTATCTGAGGATTATCAGTATCAAAGCAATACTGTTTGTGAGAAGTTTCGGTCTTCTCTAAAAGAGACTTACTTCTAGATTCTTATTCTTTTACGACGAGACTCATATGGAATATGTAAGATAAAATAAAAAATTGAATTTGGTATGGTTGACTTACCTTCCTTCGACCACAGCAGAGCATATTGCGCGTGCGCGACCGTCCGGAGGAAAGTTTTGAGCGAGCCAGTTTCCGCCACTGCATACCAGACTAACTATACGATAATCTGGTAGAAAAACTGAAAAAGAAATTTAATGAATTAGAAAAAGACAGAACTGCTGCAATGGACGAATGAACATGTTTTACTGACAATTTATAATCGATAATACCTACAAAATTTTAAAGGAAATGTCCATTAATATTTAGATATTACTACTAATGAGTTTTACAATTCTTGCGGCTTTTTACGGAATTCTTACTTAGCTGTCGACTCTACCTTAACGTCTGAATGAAACCTCTATTCTAACATTAATAACTTAAGACTTTTCATTTTTAATGTTTATCATGAAGAGTTGTTATTGATACTAAATTCTTTCAAATATATAGGGTGTCTCATAACCACCGCCACAATGTCCCACTACGATATCAGGAGGGCTCCACTGAGCTTATGAGACATCCTGTATAAACAATTTTTTGCGTTAAAATTTAATTATTTAGTAACTTTTTTATTCATTATAAGTCAATGATTAGAAGATTCATTGAATTTGCGAGACAATATAAAACTAAGGGTTTTTTTTAATAATGTATTAAAGCGTCATAATTTATTACAAATTCACTAATGGCATGCTTCAAATAGGCTGATCAATATTTTAATGAGGTGTCTGGTATTTCCTTCGCGAACTCCTTCCGATATTGTTCCACCCACGGAGAAATCCAAAGATTTTGTAGGTCATGATAAAAGTTTAATTTGTTCACAATACTCCAGCATTACTCTGGTTAATTGTAAGTGTCACCGGAGTTAATCCTACTGAAAAATTGCAATATTAATGTGTCCGAAGATATAACATAAAACGATGTTCCAATATTCAGTGAATATACTGTTCTAATATTATACCACTTTAAAATGAATACTAGAAGTGGCCTAGAACCACAAGCAATTACACCCCATACAATAATCCCAACAACACAATATCGTCGGTGAAAGTGCAAGACCTCGTATTTGCAATTTTTGGCGAAAATCGTTTTATTATCTCATTCGAATCAGAACGTTTCCTTCGCAGGTCTAGCCAAAACCGCATATTCGTTATTATTATGTGTCTTTTTATTTTTTTGATATGCAATTACTCGTATTTGAACAAACGACACACAAAACCACGTATTTGGCGACAGTATATAAATTTGCGTCATTATAATTACGACGTTTTTGTCGTTTCCTCTAAAATTTTGTCAAATGCAAATACGAGTTCTTGCACTTTCACCGACGATATGTTCTGTATTTTATCATTACGTCGTCTTCTTCAATTAAAATAGGAATTCGTTGCTAAAAATGATTTCGTTTTTATTCAGGATCCCATATTAGTCGTTCTCTCTGCCACTGAAATCAATTAATTCAATGCAACCGAGTTAAAGGAAAGACTTATGAGATCGATAAGGAAATAGACCGAAATTTGCCTTGTTCTGCAAATCATTGATTTGCAAATGGTCTGATAGTAGAGAATCCAGAATTTAGGCGACGATCATGACGTTTTATTATATAAAAGATTTTAGGTTTTCTTAGCCGGAAAATTTTCATTTAGTTTTAATTGCCATAATCCAAAAGTTTTTACACATGATGTTTCATTCACAACTATGATGAACATCTTCAGAGGCGATAAAGTAGACGCCCAAGTGACCTCATTGATTTATTTCAAACCGTGAAACAGTTTCAGTCTGGTCAGTGAGGTCATTTCGGCTTCTAAAATTAATTTCTCTATTGAAAACTTGTCTTGTACTTCTAGCCGTTCTCTTTGATCTTCTTATAGCCATGCTTGACAAAATGCCACCACCGTGCTTTTACGTCAGTTCTGTAGCAGCGATATCCCGAAATTAGTTACATGCGTGTTCACGACATTGCAATAAATGCTAATTAAATATTAAATTAAAAATTTGCTGCAGAAATGGTCGGTAGTGAAAAAAAGCAATTGTGTCTTCGTCATTTGAAGTATAACTTGACACATTGCAAAATCTAGTTTAGCAGTGTGTTAATCTATATATTATACATACAGGAGTCGACTACAAGACACTATGTAGATAGGAATTGCTTTTTATGTGTACAATCTTGTTTATATTTTTCCCTCAAAGGAATTTAAAAACTGTTTGGTTTCACCTAAATATTTGCATTCTGTGTGAACCTTAAGTCGACATTAATGCATAAACAAAATAACATTATCTTTGTGTGTAATATATCAATTTATTACATTTATAATAGGAATTCCTGCGGTCTCGAATACCAGTAATAAGATGAATAATCTAAATAACTTCCAAGAATCCGATCTGAATTCACAACTTAACTTGGCAAGCTTTCATTGAAGTCCATTAAAGCTATAATTGATTGCAGTCCATCCAATCTCTTCAATTACAATCTCCTGTATCGACAGTTGCTAGCAAAGACGAAAGAAACCAATAGTTAAGCGCCACCGACCTCCGAACAGTCCTCCTAAATTATAGATCCCTTCAAACTCCCACTTCAAATCAATTCTCAGTTCTTGATGATGCGGTAATGGGCAAACAGTCAAAATCAGTTAATTCGGTCCACAAACACTAACCACAGTGAAAAGGAACCGAGACCTACAATTTTTATCACTGATGCAATCAATGTTAAATGACGGCTCAACAATATTCACTAGGTTGATACAACCAAAATCAAATAAGACCGAAAATATCGTCCATCAACTCCAATTAAAAAAATAAAGGAAACAATTGAATCTATTGAGCATAGCGTCCGTTACGTGTCTAATTAATATTCAACGTAGAGCTGTTAAAGACGAGCTACCACTATTTTTTATAGATCTGAATCCCAAAAACAATAATCAGGAAATCTATAAAAATTAAAACTTTTCTAGAAGCTAATGTCACTATGGAATCACTCCGGAAAGTGTATTTAACATCTCAATATACAAAATGTCAAGACTATTGTCACGTTAAAACATACTCATTTCATTAAATGCGAAGGCGAACATTGAACTATATCTTGCAATAAGGTAAGCCCAGAAATAGAACTGTTTTTAAATTTACATAAAATAGGCATTCTCTTGGTTGGTGCAACTTATTTTATCAGCAAAACCTACTTTATTTTTCCTGACTATTCGACTTACAAAAAATCCTGATGGAACAGCCTCTGAAGGTTCCGCTATCATCATTAGGAAAAATCTCAATTACTTTATAGGCGATTTTAGTAGAGACTCTTTCCAAGCCATCAGCTTAAAAGCCAAAAGGTCTGTCAGTTCTATATCCTTTTCAGCTGTTTATTATCCACCAAAGCATTAGTTTGAGTTATCTGAACTAGAAGAATTCTTGTCCATCTTAAGCAACAAATTTATGGTTAGCGGCGATTTCAACGCCAAATATGGGGCTCAAGACGTATAACTACAAGATGTCTCATACTTTTTACTCTCATACAAAGAAAAAAATACTCTATTCTATTAACAGAAGAGCCCACATACTGGCATACCGACCTTTAGAAAATACCGAATTTGTTCGACTTTTTTATATTCTCTTATTCTAGCTTTGTGTTATTATACATAAAACTCTTGCAAGGGAACCGTCTCAGGTGTGACTCGCAGATCGTAATGAAACTTTGCACACCTTTTGTACTATGAAAAATAATCGACACGTATTTTTTTTATCGACAATCAAGGTTTAAGGGGTAACCCACTCTCAAAGTTTATACCTGTNATGTTTGATGTTGATAAACCGAGCCGGTTTGTAAATCCATCAAAATAAAAGATGTTTTATTGATTACAAAACATAAAATAGTTACATCTTGTGTTCAAAATGCCACCACCTTCAGCAACGCACTTTTTGCACCATTTTAGTACGGCAAAATAAGTGTTTGGAAAAATAGGTAGTTCGCGCGGAAAGTGTCGAATTTCTCTTCAATTCTCATTTTCAGATGTTTTTTTTGGTGGTTGTTGGCATTTTGATGTTTATTACACATGTGTATAGCGTTAATGGACTTAAGCCGCACCTGGTATAATTATATAATGATTTTGAAAATGTTTAATTTTGTATAAAATGAAGTATTTCAGAATTGTAATTAGTAAACTGTTCGAGCAAATAGAAAATGAACAAAAACAAGATTAATCGAAATCTAATGGCATGTTCACGACGAAGTAACACAGGAAATTTTTGTTATTCGTTGCTGGAAATTATTCCAAATATTGTAAACAGTATCCTGGTTATACTGTATATACAAATATCAGAAACTTTTTTGTCGTTGTTTCATAAAAATCGCTTAATCGTGTTTTTAAATGAGGATTGATTCATAAAGATTTGCTGCTGAAAAATTGGTTTTGCATACAAAAAAAAAATAAACGTAAAGTGTGGGTTCAGCTAACAAGGAGAAATTCAGACGGTTGGTAATCAAATTTTGTTCAAACATTCAGGATAATCTAAAACCAAGGCCCGTAAAATATTTTAGATCAACACTCAATGATTTTTTGGTAATTCAACAATTTTTGCTATTCTTATAAAAATAGAGAATCGAGCTGTGAACTAATGGGAATCGCGAACGAATAGAAAAATAAAGTATTTTTTCTTAATAGGAATAGGGTTTGAAAATTTATCATTTTTGAGATGTTAACAATTATGTGTTTCCTCGGCACCATTTATGTTCGCTACCGATTAAATATATTCAAATCATTGTCGTGATTGAGATATACATATATCTTTTTATATATGTATATTTACATATTTTATTACAATTTTGTATGAAAATAACCATATCTTTGTATGAAAATAACAATCATATCTCCGTCACTAGTCAGTGGTTAAAGCTGGTATTTTGTTGGATTAAAACTATTAATATGCTAAACTCATATACCAAATTTCATTAAAAAATCTTAAGCCATTTAGAAGTTACAAATTAATAACTATGCTGTTTTTTTCAACTTTGACCCCCTGTAGCTCCGTTAGTATCAACTTTTGGACTAAGGCAAATTTGGCTAAATCGACTTATTTTGAGCTAGTCTATCACCCATTTTGTTTTTGCACACACAAAACCAGACACCCTGTATATAATTTTTTCTAGATATTTTTTCCGGGCCTAGACAGGTCGACGGACAATTGAAAGACGAACATTTTGCTTTTTTCCCCATTGTTTTAAGTCATCTGGATTCAAAGTTATCGTCAAAAAACGAAAAATTGACGAAACTTTGAGGGTAGTTTTCAGCCCTTAAACCTGACGATTGCCGATAAAAAAAAACGTGTCGATTATTTTTCATAGTACTATAAGTGTGCAAAGTTTCATTACGATCTGCGAGTCACACCTGGAACGGTTTCCTTGTTAGTGAAAGAACTATCTTCGGATTTTCACATTTATCTTTTTACAGTTCCAAAACTGATTGACACTCGTTTGCAAACCTCATTGAGAGTGACATTACATTGGACTTATCCTTAGAAATACAAGATGGTATAGCTAAACTACCGAATACCTCAAATTAATTTAAGATGCTGCCTCAAGAGTAACTCCAGAACTATCAAATCCAGTTGTTTACTTTGGTCGGAACTACTCTTATGAGATTAAGTAGGCGGTGGCTGAAAAACTACACTCAACAAATATATACAATTAGACAAAACTATAGAAGTCCCGGTGATAAACGCAATTTGAAATTATATGATAAAGAAACCCTAGACTACGCTCTAATCTCAGCAAAACTCTTAAAAAAGCCGACAGGAAAGTCCTTATGTTTATAACCACCATGTTTAATTCAATTCTACGAACATTCCATTTTCCCGATCAATGAAAAGTGAAAATTATTATCATGGTCAACAAGCCTGATAAACCTCCACAGGTAGAATCGTACCACCCGATAAGCTTTTTCCTTTTACTTTGAAAATTGTTGAAAAAGTTGATCGAAACAGTCTAACTTCTAATCATTAGTTTGGCTTCAGAAATTATCTTGCCGTGACAACAAATCCACAAGGTCTTTATAAGAATAATGAACTCCCTTTAAAGCAAAATGGACGACTCAACTGTTTTTCTATTCCTGATATTAAGCTACTACTGAAATCTTTTAAATAATCGAACATTCTAAACCAAAGTACGTGACTCATTTTCATCTTTTCAAAATTTAATGTATGGATTCTACGAGTATGGGACCCGTTCTGTACAACCTGTACACGGCTGCTCTCCCTATAACTGGCAACTGATACTGACAATTTTACTGTATCGACCACCATGCAAAACAAGCTTGATACCCTAGAAATCTGGTTGACAAAATGGCGCGTAGTCGTTATCGAGAGAAAAAGCTTGCACGTCACATTTACACTCAACAAAAAACCTACCTTCCGGTTACGATCAACGGATAAAGCATTTTAAAAGCCTTTATTGCCAAATACTTCGGAATGCATTTATACTGTCTCACTTGAAAAAAGTACATGCAAAGTAAATGTATTAAGCTCAACTTGAAATTAAGAAGTCTCTTCTGATTTTTAGAGCAGTGACCCAGCTCTCTCTATCCGACAAGTTAATAGTCTATAAAACCATCCTAAAGCCAGTATGGATTTACGGCCTTCAACTGTGGGAATCTACAACGAATTCTAACATAGAAATAATTCAACGTTTTCAATCCAAGACACTGCGGCTATTGATTCAAGCCTCTGGGCTTGTGAGCAATATCTCCATTCACACCAACACGAATTTTCTTACTGTTCGCGAAGAGATAAATAGATACACTAAAAAAAATACCTCGATCGATTATCCATACACCCCAAAAACCTAGCAGTTGACCTTTTAAATGATAGGAGATATCCTAGAAGTAGACTTCCCTAACGAGTTTAAAATTAGTTAAAGAAAAGGGACTCTCTCAATAAATCATCTGTGACTTTTATTTAAAGATTTCTTATTCTACTCATGTTTAAATTCTGTGATCAAATTTGCTTATTGTCTTCATTTCCCATAGATTCCAAATTAAAATAAACAAATAGAAAAAAATAATATAGTATAATACATACAGAGAATTATCGACTGATCCAAAATTCGTCGCGCTTATATATGGACAGAGGTTTATTTCTGATTGTAAATTGATTATGCGTATGACTATTGTGCAACCGTTTTGAAGCCCGGGTTACAACTGGTCGTTCGACGTCCCCTAGATTGCCTAGGAATGATTATTTTTTATCAGCGTCATTTTTACGTTACAGCTGTCAAGTGATCGAAATTTCCTTTATTTAGGAGTTACACGTGAGAACTTTTTGGGATTAATTTCAGATTAAGATTTGTTTTTTCATCACATATTCTCTGACTGAACTCATTAATTATACAAATATTTATTAAAATGGTTGCTAACCCCTTCTTTAGAATATTAAAATGAATAAAAATTAGTAACTGTTCAAACTAAAACCTTTTATAAACATATGGATATACAAAATGGTGCTACAGATTTGAGCTCAGTTAAAGGCGAGAAAATTTGCGTCTTCAATTATTCGTTTCCTTAACTCCGCTCTCGTATTTACCATAGCCAACCACACGGGATTTCAGATAAACCCAACATTTTATTGAAACCACATATGTATGTGTATTTTCTTCAATATTTTCTAAACGAAAACGAATTGGTCTGTAATTTATATGAATACTTTTTATCAGAATGACCTCGAGACTACCTGTCTGTACCGTTGTTAATCGAGTCAAGGAACAACTTGTATGGCGATTTTTACCATTGTTGGCTTTTCTATTAAGAAATTATAATGTTAATATAGCGACGGTAACCAGAGAAATATTTAAGTGTGTTAGTACTATTTTTAGGACTATGTATATTAAGGTTGATAAACTGACAAAAAATATAACAATAATAAATATAATAAATTTCGTTTGATTTTTTTATTAATGTCTCTTGAATAATGCAAGAAAATGTCACTATATTTAGCAGTCAGACGTTTATTCACAAATGAAATGGAATTGTAGATTTTATATACATTACAGATTTTTTTTTGTAACACACTATATACATATATGTTTTCTTGCATTTTTTAAATCGCTAGAAAAGACTTTAATAGGAGTAAATTATTTCATCAAATCATACTTATTTTAGACGTTTCCTCCAGTAGATAAATAAAATATGTTATTATCCATTAAGGCGGTTTGACACCGTATGAAATTTGTTGTTAAATGTTTATTCAAATTCATTTTTTTGAATATAAATGTTACGACACATTTTTCATATTCATCAATTAGGTAATAGTTCACACTGCTTGCGAGATCATGACTTTTTATGTTTTATTCAATGCGAGACACAACAAATACGAGAACGAGACCCTTTACCGTCGTTTAATAAAAACTTGTGTCAAATTTGATGCAAAAACGTATATAACACGAACAATCTTTTTCAAATAACAAAAACAACAAATTTCATATCGTGTCAAACGGCCTTTAGACATAAAATTATAAGTTCTTATAATTAACCAACCAAATTAATTAATTATCTCAGTAATTCAAGATGTAGAGGTTTAATTTCATTCATTTTAAAATTACAGCCATTCCATAATCAACATCATAAAGGTTTCTTTATTTAAAGTCAACTTTATGAAAAAGTGTACTTTAAAGTATATAATTAAAGCTCCCTTTTCCGAAAAAATGTCCTTTACTGAGAAAATCTGTTCTATAACCAACTTTTAACGAAAAGTTCATTTAAAAGTATCCTTTGCCGTAAGGCGCGATATCGGTTTTTTAATGTGCGAAAAGCATACTTTTAATATTAGTATAACTAGAAAAAAAGATCTTAGTTGGAAGATAAAACGAAGGCAACACAGTTAAAACTGTGCGTCTTGTTAGCGAAATCGTTTAAAAAAATCTATATCATTCAAAGTATTTAAATACAGTGTTCTTCTTTTATAGATTTTAGGTATTCTTATTATCACTTCCTTCTCATCTGATGATGAACTCTATAACTTATTTTAATGTTTTGTATCATCTTTCACTACGCGACAGTCATTTCACAATTGAAGGGTTCACGGGAAAAAAATATATTGTAAAAAAAATTAAAATTTTTTTATTATGTTTTGCTATCTGTACCTTTTAATGTGTACTTTATTATGGCATATGCGGGAAATAAAAAAGGAAAGTTTACAAAATATTAATACAAAATTGTGTTCATCTCCATTAGAAAGTTGAACTACTTGTAATCTTAAAAACGTGATATCTCAAGAGATTTTTGACAATCCATATTTTTCTTGTGGATACTTCAATTATGGATTATCTTAATATTAAAAGCATGCTTTTCACACATTAAAGAACCGATATCGAGTCTTACGATAAGGGATACCTTTCAGCGAACTTTTCCTTAAAAGTTGGTTGTAGAATAGATTTTCTCGGTAAAGAACACTTTTTCTGAAAAAGGAGCTTTAGTTCTGATAATGGAACAAATGTTGCACATTTGTCATCAGAATTATATACTTTAAAGTATATGTTTTCATAAAGTTAACTTTACATAAAAGCACCTTTATGATATTGATTATGGAATTAGAATTAATGAATATCAGATTATTATCTTTATAATTTTTTTTCATAAAACCTCACAATCTATTCCCAAATTTTAATCTTCAAATACAACAAATTTAGTAATGTTTGTGTGAAATACATATGAAACCAAAAAAATACATGAACACCAATGAAATATTCAAAATATTTAATTTCAATAAAGTAAATAAATGTAGGTATATACCCACTTAAAATACTTTTTTCGAATATTCCAAAAAATTACTATAATAATATAATAATTACTGGTAGTGCTAAATTTCTAAATAAACTTTACATTTTCTTACCTATGTTCAATCATAATCACCTATTTTCAAGAGAAACCATTGAAAAAGTGACGAATCCCTTAAAAATCACTTCTAACAACCACATTTTCGATTAAGAAATAATAAACCATGGCATATTATTTATGCCCCCAAACAGTGGTCTACTACTGATCCACTATATTTAATCAATAACTAGTCGTCCGTCCGAAATATTTTCGCAAATTTTAAATAGAATCATTCACTACTTAATCCAATCCAGCTTCTTGGATTTCAATTCGATAGGAATGAAAGGTTGATGAAAAAAAGACTAAAATATCGAATAATACAACACTGATTGGCGCGGACTCATAGTACAACCACCACGATTATTGAATGAAATACACTGGAAAACCTGGAAAATGTCGGTCAATAGTTAGGCAGTGACTTCACACGCGGTAAATTCGACCGATTTCAATTCTCACTGGTGGTATGTTCATGTGATTAACGAACACGAAACGACTTAATTAACTTATGATTACGAATTTAGTCGTGAGAATTTTATTTAAAAGGGACCGTCTTTGAATTTTGATCGGCCCTAACGAGGTTGACGAATGCCCCATCCAACGTTGTCAAATGTTTTTCCTGGATAAACCAACTTTTGGTGGGATTGAGCATTTCATTCGAAAATTAAATGGGTCTTTACCACAAAAGTTATGTGAAAAAGAATTTATAGTTATAATTTGAAATAGAATTATTCATTTATATTTGATTTTTCTATTGTAATCTTAAAATTATCGTGAAGTAAAATAACTTATTTTCCAAGAAAAAAGTTTAGAACCAAACTATTTTAATAAATATGAGTTATTTTATGTTGCAAACAACTAAAATATTAACATTTCATTTATTTCCAATACAGGTTTATGGATTTAACACTTGACGTTGACGTATTTCACAGTCTGACAACAAGGCACGCCCCTCCCTGTGGAGAAAAATCGAACATACCCGGAATCCGGAATAGAAGAGCTTTTTCTGTTGGTGGAAGATGCGTGCGATTATTATATGCCACCCTATGCTGACAAATTACTTTACATATGTATTTTATTTACTTAAGTATATAAGTTATAACATTTATATTTTTTTATAAATAAATGATATTCGTCAATCAAAAATTAAATATGAAAAATCGGAAGAAATTGCTTTCTTAAATAACCTAATAAGTACTATTTTCAAAAATTCCAGTAGATATATTATCTGTATGCATCAATGACAACAACTATTAGCAAATATTGTTTATTGCCTCAATATTTCTTTCCAGTTCCTTCTTGAGTAATACTTTTAATAATTCCTATTCATAACATTATATTTTGTTTGTTGTTTACTTCAAAATATAACTTAACACGTGTAATGTTTTGAAGACATATAGTCAAGATGATAAAATCGATTTCAGTTATATGCTAAGCTCTTTACATTACAAATATATCTGTTTCACTTTTTAAATACATTTGTAAAATGTACTATATTCATTTTATTTTTAGTACAAGTATATTTGTTTCGATTCTTTAATTTTCATATACAAAGCTTAAAACTGTAAGAAACTATTCATGAACAGTTTCCTATATGCAATTCGTATCGACTATGAACCACATAAAATATTGCAGCACCCTCATAAATGTTTAATGAAAAAATAAAAAGGATACTAATGTTCAAATATTTTCCATTAAGGTTTTAGAGAATAATAAAGAATCCAAATAGAGTTGTAACTTTCAACATTATATACGTGTACCTTGTTCCGTCAACATCTGGATAAGCCAACGTGTAAAAATATGTCAACTTATCTTATTCAAAATTCTATCAACGAAATATTCCATATAATAAAATACCTGTCATAAAACCTACTGTATTGTATACATAGTTACCGACTTAAAGACGGAGTATGTCTGTAACTTTTTATGCATATTATGAATTTAATGGATCATGTCTCAAAATATAAACAATAAAAATTCTGTTTATGTTGAAAAAAACGTGTACAAAATGATTAAACCCAGACCAGCTACAACACTTTTCTGTGCCAGAAATGGCCAAAAAGTTTAGAGATTTTTGCACCATTATTGATTTCGGTGTCCTTCAAAACACCAAATTTTATTAAAAAATAATTAATTTTAGCTTATCGAGAAAACTTAATTTTCTTTTATACATATGTTCGTACCAATTTATTATAACAAGACAAACATTTTATAATAAGGTAAAAGCAATTATTTTTGAAGAGAAGTCAGTTCACGCGCTTTATTTTTTTCTGAAAAATCTCTAAGCTTTTTTACCAATTTTGGTTCGGAAAATGTTGTAGCAGGCTTTAATTGATTTCAAACACGACTTTAGCATAAAAAGATTTTTTTATTTTTTATATTATCTAGAAAAAATTTGGAATATACATAAATAAAAAAATTAAAAGGGTGACTTGCTATTAAGTATGTTGTATATGAGAACCCCAGAAGTAGCATTTTTGAAAAAAAAATTATTCGGATATGGGAATGGGATGTAGAAATATTAATTTTTTAAATGAAAAAAAAGCCAAATGATTTTCTTGCTAGGTACAGCTCCAAAGCAGGGTGTTCCTTAATTATATGGAAGGTTGTAGTTCAACCTTGAAGCGTTAGGAGTCTAAGTAGCAAAATCATTGTTTTGAGAAAATTCAAGTCAAAGTTTTAATTTGTTTTTTAAGAAGGAAAATTAGGGGATTATTATTTCAATCAGATTAGATGAATATTCAGTTCCTTGAAGTATTATTACCAATGATGATAAAAGTGAACCATCCCGTTTATGGTTGATATGGTATAAAAAGTGGTAAATTCGTACTTAGACCCTTTACCTTTAACTTGAAATGTTAGAACGGAAAATGCTAGAAAAAAATGTTTGTTCTTTTTATAACTAGCGTTTTCCTTTTTGGAATTTTGATCGTTAAATACTCAACATTTTCCTTGTTTTCGTAATTTGTATTTATATTTGTGATTATGGTATTTTTTTTTTAGAGCAAACCATTTTTATTTGAAACACATTGGGAATCTACTTCTTTGCATGATTTACTGAATGAAGTATTTTTCAAAGACATTTTCTACCAAACAAATTGTATTTATAAAATTGTGGAAAACTCTAAAAAATCATGTTTAAATGTGTTTTTTTTTTGCAGAATAAATTTAAAATCCTTGCATAATACCTATTTATCTTCAATTTAAATGCTAACTGAAAAATATTTTTCTCTCGATAAAAATGAGAAGTGAATCCTTAAAGAAAAATGTGACCCCAAAACATGCAAAGGGGAATTCGGGCTTATTCCTTTAACATAGACATTCCAGTCGTCTGACGTGCCTCTTATAAGAATACGTGGTACATTCACTAACTTTACAAAACCTAGATACATCAGGGCAATTATCAAGGCAAATCTGAATTTAAAAAGTATGGAGAATCCGTCAATCATACCCGCTGATTGGAACTCAACTACTTACTAAGGCAGACTTGCATATTGAGTAGGCAAAACAATGTCAAACTAGATCAATTTTCTGAGTGCAACCGCTGGGACCCAGTGTCAAAGAGCTATTGGAGAAACCAAGAAAAAAAACAACGCAGGATATATCACTCATTGACTGCAACGACGTAATTATACTAATATATATATTTATTTATATTAGGGTGGTCCTTATTTTGGCGACTTTCGAAATTTGAGTAGCGCGCACCTTTATATTGTTTTGAAGGCTAAAAAAATGAGGTACGTCGAATCTCAGATCAATAGCTCAATTTAAACCCGTGCCCCACATCGATTGAAGTTTCTTATGGGACATACATATTTTTGTTTGGTGGTCCTATTTTTTTTTACAAATTGACAGATCTCATCATTTTAAGCAAAAAAGTTTATGTGAACATGTTTGCGATCTCGATCAATAGCGGAGTTATAGGGTGTTAAAGTTTAAGAAAAAACACACGTATGCCGAGCTGCTTTTTATAAACCATCTAATTAACCAACTGCCAAATTCACACTCGTCAGATCTGACAGTAGTAATAAATATATCTAAAATATAATAATTTATCTGAAATAAAAGGAAATAATATGATTTATGATGAAGTAGTGCTATGGCAAAAGAAATACCTCTCTAAACTACTCTAATCCTAATTTTTTTTTTGAGTGTGAATTTGGCAGTTGGTTAATTAGATGGTTTATAAAAAGCAGCTCGGCATACGTGTGTTTTTTCTTAAACTTTAACACCCTATAACTCCGCTATTGATCGAGATCGCAAACATGTTCATATAAACTTTTTTGCTTAAAATGATGAGATCT
>JABRWK010000184.1:12596-24515 GCA_013372445.1 Hypothenemus hampei | reverse complement strand
GAATGTGTACATGACCCCCCATTTTCCCCGCCCCTGTTTCAAATTTTTTTACCCAAATTATATGAAAAAGAGCAGCTAATTGAACTATGCATTGCTGCATAATTTCAAGGAAATATGTTAAGAAACACCGAAGTAATTAACAAAAGTAATCTTTTTTTTTCCAACTTCAACATCCTGTAGAGTGAGTATAAAGCGCCAAATAAAAAAATGGCATAAGAAAAATCTACTTATTTTCGTTCCAGGAATCTACAGTTAATGGATTGACCTACTAATTCGGGACACCCTGTATATTCAAAGTTTATTGTGAATTTTCTCTTGACATATTGATTTAGGATAGGTATTAAGGTAGAGCTCATTTGCTGCCTGACTATTTTCATTTGATAATATGCAACATTTTAGCATGTCATATTTTTCAAAATTGTCATACATTCTAAATAAAAACTAAATAAGGAACTCTAAGAATCAATATCTCAAGAGAAAATTCACAATAAACTTTGAAAATAACACTGACATAAGGGTAGTGGTTATAAAACAAAAGTTATTTCATTGCCTTGACAGCAATTTTCATAGCCAACTTCCATTTAAAGAATTAATACGTTATATTTCCGAAATTTTCGATAATAAGTATTAACATATACGGTGTTCGGAAAATGAATGCCATAAATAGGACCATGATATTTTTTGGGTCAAAACAAGTCGATTTAACTAAACTTACCTTAGTCCAAAAGTTGACAATAACGGAGCTACAGGGTGTCAAAGTTTGAAAAAACAACATTTCATTATTTTTTAACTTCCAAACGGCTTAAGATTTTTTAACTAAATTTGGTATATGAGTTTAGCATATTGGTAGGTATAACCCAAAAAATTACTACTCGTTGAAAAGGGTTTAAAATTGTCTATTTTTTTAATCCATGGCCGCCTATGATTCACATTTAAAAAAATGATGTTGTAGTAGTTTGAAGGAAAACGGTGACCAGTAGAAAAAATTTGAGCACTCCATTAGATTCCTCTCAAAAAAGTGCTATAAGAATGTTTTTACGCAATTCGAATATTTTGACAAATAAGAAAGTTATTGGCGATTTTCAAAATGGCCAAAAATCGAAAAACCTATATCTATATCTTAGTGGGCTGTGACGATATCGTGAAATGGTTTTTGACATTAAACGTTTCTCAAAAATCGAGCTAGTGACACCTAAGTCAATTTTCTTCTATCTAGTCAGGAAATCGGTTTTTCCTGTCAAAACATTCCAAATTGAAACAGTCTGTATAAGGCGTTCTACGAGCTCTATGACAAAATTTAACAGATAACAGTTGGGTTAATTCCAAACATTTCTTCCTAAATGAACATGGGTCCGACTCGTTTTTGTTTAGAAGTAACAAGATGTTCAAAATTTAAACATTAATTGAGGGGGTCAGAAGCCAAAGGGTCCAAGTCCATTTTTCTTCAAAATCTAATTAAATGCAGAAATTAAACTTAATATATGTATACATTTAATTAGTACCACAGAGATTCAAGTTTAAAATAAATGTTAATACTGGTATTTATCGGTGACAAGTTTTTCTACGCATCGTACTTTTATTTTTTTGAAATAAAATTACTTTAGAAGAATTAAAAGATCTGACAATAAGATTAAATCTATGTGGGCAATTTGTAACGAGATTAACAGTAAGGTAGGCTACTCAGGGTGCTGTGTTGGAGAGAATCAAATGACTCTAGCGGAGGGTTTTAATTACCATATAGTTAAGGATGTTTAAGCCCGACTGCGTCAACAGAAGCAAATACCCTTCACTTGTAACATCGTTGAAAACAACAAATGAATATACATATCTTCAATCGCTTACTGCTAGTAAGCTCATAGACATTTATGCCAGCATGAAAAATAAACATTCCAGAGGGTATGACAATATTCCAGCGAGCATAGTTAAACTTGCTATTATTCCTCCTAACTTACATTATAAATAATTCGATGAGGCATGCCATCGTCCCTAAACAACTAAAATTTGCTCTTATTAAACCACTGTTCAAAATCAGTTTGCTGCCTTCACTCTCAAAGATTTTTGAACTAGCAATGTGCTCACGGCTATTGCGTTTTATTGATGAGTGCCAACTGTTGCATAATTCTAAACACGGTAACTTAAAAGGGCGGTCAACAACAACTGCTATATTTCAATTCATGGTTTCGATCCTGGATCAACTGGAAAACGAAAACCTGGTGATGGGACTGCATCTGGACTTGAGCAATGCGTATGACTGCGTAAATCATGCACTACTTTTACGGAAATTGGAATTCCATGGCAGAGGGAAGGCAAACTCGTGAATCCAATCATACCTTTCAAATAGACCACCGCAAGTGGCAGTTAGGGATGCCAGGTCGACCATCATGGTGAACAATGCAGGTGTGCCTTAGAGTATCATCATCGGCCCACTCCTATTCCTTATCTATTTGGGTGACCTGCCTGCATCAGTTAATTGCCATGGTATAACAAACTACGCCAATGACACTAATCTTTTGATCATAAGAGTAGGGTTATCACAAGTAACAAAGTGCGCAGAGAAGGTTTTTCTTTGACTCACATACATAGTTCACCAAGAATATGTTAGTCCTAAATGAGTCAAAAACAAATGTAATGCTGTTCAGAACAAGACAATTACAAATAAGTGCTCCCTGCGACATTAATCTGCTGTATAACAAAATGAAGCCTGTAAAATTTGTTACATTTTTACCCTTCCACATAAACGAATTCTTCAATTGGGATGAACACATTCAGAAAACGCGTAGCAAATTGCCATGTATTGGATGCGATATCACAATGGCATATGGCAGAATATTCTGGGGTAGTAGTTCTGTCCCAACTATTATTTGCTGCACAAAAGAAGACCGTAAGATGTAGCAGGAAAATATCAACAAGGGAATCCTGTCGTGGCACTTTCAGGAATCTAAGAATAACGAACATATCTGCCTCATATCTGTATGAGTGTCTTATACTTATCCACAAAAATAAAGAAAACTTTCTTATACCGACGGTGCATAGTTATAATACTAGAACTCGTGACTTAATATTTCCGCCTCATAGGCTTAGGCATTTCTCTGAAAGAGGTCCTCAGTACATGAGCATAAAAATCTATAACAAATTACCACTGAATATAAGAAAACTGAGCTGGCAACATAGATTCAAGATAGATATCGAGAATATTTTAATTAACTTAGAGCTTTACAGCTTAGCCGAATATTTTAATTGTAACTTGCTATAAAATGTATGTTAGTATGTTTGTGTATGACGTAATCTAATTTCTTATGTATCTTTAAGATGTACCTGATTTTGAAATAAAGAAGTATTATTATTATTATTATTATTATTACTTTAAATTAAAATATCTCAATTTATACGTTTTAGTACTTAGACCCCTTCAATTAACTTTTAATAACAAGTAACAATTAAAATATAAGAAATAAAATAAAATCTCAAGACTATAGAAATTGTTAAAAATGCCCATTCTCAGTTCGAATATAAGTTTCACATCGACGAATCATCAGACATCAGATATCATTCGACGTATGAAATTTGGATTATTTCTTATCTGGTTAGCTGCATCCTGAATTTTTCCAAATAACTAGTGATGGGTAATGATTTCAATTTGGTAGGCAAGCTGTTTTATGTGTCCCTATAAATAAAAATCTAAAGGATTTTGATCTGGAAAACGCACTAGCCATGCTACTGGACCTTATTGACCTATCCATTTTGTTCAGAAAATAATCATTTAACCAAGTCGTTATTTGTCTTATTTGATATACTGATCTTCAAAATTAACGCATGAAAAATTCATTAAACTTTGACAATGAATATCTTCCCGACCGCTGGTCGGATTAAAATTATTTTTTTATCAATTGTAGCTTTATTATAAGCGAATTTCCTACAACGAGGATATGTCCAGAAAATAAAATCTTCTATTGTACAGGACGTATAATTAGTGTTGTTTTTTTCATCAAAACTTAACGTCTTCTGTGGACAATACCAGTTGGCTCAAACTTATAAAAATTATGCAACGAAAATTTTGTGTTGCGTTAATTTAAATTAAAAAAATTGAAAAATAAAAAATTTGATATTCGAAATCAGAAAAAACAGATTTTTTTAAACACTATTTATAAAATGCAAGAAGCACTTATTGGTAGTATATTTTCTTCCAGTTTAATTTTAAATGGAAATTAAATTATTTATAAACTATCATCTCTCGCCGTCAACTATTATCTGAAACTATTTCAAATTGAGTTCAATTCAATTCAATCCAGGCAGTTAAATCGCCTTACCAAGGCAGAAGTTTTCTAAACTCATTGAGAGCTTTCAAAAACGTTGACGAAAATATTTCGAAAACAGCTCCACAGAAGTTTAGTCAATATTTATGATTATCGATTGATGAATCTATCCTGTCACAATTAATGACAAGATGGACCATGAAATAAATAAAAATGGTGGCAAATTTAAGTAACCAAAATGTATTGGTCCATGAGAAACGATTTATTCGATCAAAGGAAGAACTTCTTTGTATGGTTAGTAGAGCAAGTTATTTCTTTAGTTTTCTATTTATCTTATGTGAATGCACGTGAACTATTCTGTATTTATTTCAGTGAAAAATAGCAACTATTCAAAATCAAGCAACAAGTTATTATTCCCTCATCTCCGGATTCATAATGGTTTTCTCTACGAGTGTCCTTCTTCATGAACGATTCAATTTAATTCAATTTAAGAAGTCAAAATGTGTCAACGCTCAGAGCAGTAAACGATATAAATGAAAGGGTGGTAAAATTAAGGAGATTTTTATCAAAAGTGATTAAGCCCTGAATTGTTTTTCTAAAAAAAACAGAAAAATGTACCATGTAAAAAGAAAGTTTGGAAAGAAAATAGTATGTTGAATTAATATTTCTCCAAATTTTAAATACTTACAATTAGTAATAAATGTATTGTGACCAAATTGATGTCTTATTTGCATGATGTTAAAGTAATTTTGATAAAATTTTGCACACTTATAGGGCTATCAAAAATAATAGAAACGTATTTTTTAGATGCCCTCGTCAAGGTTTAAAGGATGAAAGCCACCCCAAAGCTTTTACAATTTTCGTTATTTGACGATAACTTGTGATCCAGATGAATTAGAACAATGGAAAAATAGTAAAATGTTCGTCTTTCAATCGATCCCATCGATCTGTAAAAGTCCGGAATAAATATCTCTTTTAGTTTTTTTGTTTAAATAATTATAACTTTTTTAGAAACATGATATCGAGCTCTAATTTATGGCGCTGTTTTGAACAATATGTTCTATATAAAATATAAAAATTGATTGAGACAGTTCGACATGTGTAAAAACGTTGGCAAAAAAATAAAAGTATAAAAAAAATTAAAAGAAATATCTTTTCTGGACTTTTATAGGTCGATGGAGAATTGAAAGACGAACATTTTGCTTTTTTTCATTGTTCTANGCACTGTACGAAATTTGAACAAAATCGCTCGAAAATTACGGATAACAGAATTTTTTTTGTGGTGGGCCAACTGATATGGGAAGGGGCTCGTACACGATCAAACGAACTTGGAAGTGAAGTTCGATCTTGATTATGCTACCATCTTGTACGATAATATCACTAGAATGTAGTAGCCCCATTTCCCGCAACAACTCACGATTTAAAAGCCTAATTAAAATCTTTTGGCGCCCCCACGGTGGCGCTTCCGTCAGTTCCCTTGTCTCACTTGTCATTCCTTTAGAGCAACTTAGTGTCCTCCCGGTCGCAACTTAGGGCGGGATCCCCCTACTCTTTTTTTTCCAGGCTGGAGTGATGTTATCGTGCAAGATGGCAGCATAATCAAGATCGAACTTCATTTCCAAGTTCGTTTGATCTTGTAATTATGCAACCCATCTTGCACTCAAACATCACTAGAATGTAGATGTTTAAAGTAATAGTTGCGATCCAAATTAACAAATTTATTACAACAAAATAAATTAACTCTAATAAAAACAAATCGAATTTCCTGCAAAAACTGCTTGAGCAAATAACGTCTCTCTAGTCGAGTGCTTCACCGGCCTATTATAAAACTTAGCGAATGTCAACGACCCTTCCGACCATCCCACTGTCGACCTGATCACCTCAATGTCTACTCCCTTCCTATATGTAGCCGATGTTGAGGCATGTCGCATACTATGCGCTGTGAACTTCGTGGTGTCTGTACCACTCCTCTGCAGTGTCTCCTTAATCCACCGACTAATTGATGTGGATGTAGCCTCACTAAATGGTCTGTTACAGGTTAGAAAGAGCTTGACGAAATCCGAACTTCTATAGGACCTCGTCCGATACAAATAATCCATCAAAGTAGTGGCAACACAACGCCATAAATCCTGCTTAAAAAATGGCAAAAGAAGAACCGGTTGGAAGGTTCCCCTCCTTGATGTCTTTATCCTATCCGGAATCTTAATTTTGATAACGTCATCACCTATAATAATATTGGCTACCCGAATCAATGCTGCACCCTGTGGCCCGTCGCCAAGGCTAATAAACAGGCTAACTTCTGTGTTAATGTTCTGATGTCGAGATTCTCGTGAGGATATAACGAACGCCAATACTCCAAAACTGAGACAGGATCCCATGTATAATCGTATTTCGCTCTCTGAGGCCTACAATGCTCGACCCCAAGGAAGAAACGATTTATACATATATCTGACCCGATATCAGGAGGTAGTAAAAATGGCATAGCTGATCTGAAGCTATTGAGACTACTGTAAGATGCACCCTATTCAAATTGTAAGGTGAGGAAAACTAACACATTCTTTATATTCTTCTCGAATACATCTCCTTGACAAAAAAATTCCACCATTTCCTCCATGCCACTTCGCACTGCCGTAATGTTGAGACAGATATCGAAGGCATCAACAACGGGATGGAAGCCTCCGGAATCCCCTTTAACTTAAACACTTCCCAGACGATACAGCTGCCACCAACGTAAGGGTGTCTCAACCTGTGGGAAGAAAAAAGCAATTCTTTATCAGGGTTAAAAATCAAAGGTTCAGATATCATCATTGTTCTAAACATCGGATACCATGGCTGGTTTGTCCAGTCTGGCACTGCTAAAATAATCTCCGCTTTATCCACGATGAGCTTTTTTAAAACCCTCGTGATTAAAGAAAACGGAGGAAAGGCATAAAACCGATGATCCCTCCAAGGAAACGTAAAAGCATCAAACATAAAGACATCTGGATTACAATGCCACGATGCAAACCGTTGACATTTCGTGTTTACTCTAGTCGCAAACAAATCAAAATCTGGTTCCCCAAAGCTACAAACAATTCCATCAAACGCTTTCCTTGACAGTTCCCATTCAGTGTCAGAAAACTCTCTCCAAGACTCTCGATCTGCCTGACAATTATCGCCTGACCTGATTTATGACGCAAAAATCTACAACCGTCACCGCTCGCATCATTGGCAAATGTTCCGAGTTAATTCATTCAAATGAAAGGACTGGGTCCCCCCCATCCGATTTATAAAAATAAATTTAATAATAAATTAAATTAATTAATTTAATTTAATTTAACTTTTTTTAATTAAAAAAAATCTAACTAACACCCTGTATCTCGGCTATTATTAACCTGAAAAAGAAAAAGTATTAAACAAATCGTCATATTTTGAGGTCCCCTACACGCACCTGTTCTGTGTCGGTTAAGTTGTAACTCACCCTGTATATGAAATTATCGTCGTATTATCCAGTCTTAACAACACCTCTACATCCCTAAGGTCCCTGGCAAAAGACTTTAAACCAAAAAATGCTGACAATAGCTCCAGATAATTTATGTGAAGCTCGGACTATTCCTTGCTCCAATGCTCGTGGGCACGTTGATTTCCACAAACAATACCCCACCCCGACAGCAAGGCATCTGAAAATATCTCCAATGCGAATGAAAATGACTTAATTTTCCTGCTAGCATGAGGAATATGATTCTCCCACCAATTAAAGTCCTCAGTTAGCCGGTAAGGAATTTCCATGAAAACTTCGTAATCCTCCAGACTCCTCCGCAACGCCAAAAACTTCTCCCTTTCTATCTTCTTCGTATACGGCCAGCTGTAATCGAGAGCCGCACAAACAGATTCCAGATAACCCAACATCTGAGCGAAATCCCTTATCTTGCAAGTTCTCAAATTCCGAAAACTCCTTAACAGATTCAGAAGCTTTTGTTGTTTGTCCGCGGGCAGCTTCAAAGTCATTTCCCTAGAGTTGAAAACAAACCCCAAAAACCTACAACGTTGACCTGGAACTAGATTACTCTTGGTCTCGTTTATCACAAACCCCAAATCCATGAGCAAGTCCTTCGTCACACTAACATTCTCCAAGCAATCAGCCTTCGAGTTCCCTAACAACAAAATGTCACCCAAATAAATGACTGACCTGAAACCTCTACTTCTTAAATGAGCGATTACTGGCTTCATAAGTTTCGTAAATACCCAAGGGGCAACAGCCAGTCCAAAAGGTAACTTGGTAAATTCAAACAGAGTGTTATTGAAGACAAAACTAAGAAATTTCCTATCTGACTCATGAATCGGAACTGTCGAGTAAGCGTCTTTAAGATCAATGGAAGCTAAAAAACATAAGGGGGTCATCAGATTCATTGCCACTTCCTGATTTTCCATTTTAAAATGTTCTACTGATACAAATTCATGCAACCTCTTGAGATTCAGAATCAATCTCCCCGTGCCGTCCCCTTTCGGAACCACAAAAATTGGAGAGATAAACTCCCCCTTTACATAATTATACTTACGAACTACCCCCTGACGCATCAAGGCATCAACCGCCACCTTGACCATTTTAAAATCCGTCTTTGACATTGAATTACCAACAGGTACTCTCAATTGTACCGGGAGTTGTCGAAATGGAATCCTGTAACTTGTTAACCAGCTCAAGATGGTTGAATCATTGGTAACAGACCTCCAAACATGGAGAAAATGTCGCAATCTACCAGCATGTATACTTACCCTAGCGGAAACAACATTCCTGCCTACTTTCTCCTTTGGTGCGTTCTGTTGGAAGTGCTCTGGTAACCGCGCGACGGTAACAACCTCTCGGCCGACCTGCTTCCCCCTGCAGATTTCTGTCCGCTCAAACGCCGGTAGGAGCTGCTCTTGGGCGGACTCCTGGAGTTTAAAGGCTTTTTGAACACCGTTCTCCCCTTCGAAGCTGACCTCGCCGAAGGTTTCTTCAATTCCAAACCTGCCTTCTTAATGGTTTTAACTTCCCTTATTTTTTCCGACAACTCCGTGCCAAACAACTGTGCATTCCTCGGCAAGTCGGCTAGGACATTCTTCAACCCCTGGTTCCTAACGTTCTGAAGGGTAAGGGCTCTTCTGGCACTTGTTTGGGAGTAGTGTAAGTCCGCAAACAACCGCCCTGCATCTGACAGCCTCTCAATTTTCTTTAAGTCGTCCTGATCTTTACATTTCTAGTTCAACAAAAGATCTAAGACCATACCTATAGCCGATAGGCCTGCGCCCACCTGATTTTGTATGGCAATCAAACGGCTGTCCCGGGCGATCGCAGGCCCCTGAATCGCCGATTGCAACTCCGGATTGAGCTCCGGTGCTAATAACAAGGGGCAGTTGCTAAATAAAGGATACTTATTAATCACTTCAGTACGTGTATCTGGTGTCAAGCTACACTTCAAAACCTTCTCCCAACGAACCGCTACGTCCTCATGGAACGGTGGGCCCACTGTACGGTCATTGTCCTCCATGCTACCCAATAAGTGCAAAACCTCCACATCGAGAGCAGCACCTCTTTCATCCAGTTCACTTTGGGAACTATTCACCTCTGCAACAACAGATGTCTTATCATAAATATCAGGTCGAGAAACATCTCTAATCTTGGCCAACTGGGAAAAGACACATCTTTCCCACTCGGTAGGATGAACACATCCATAACCAACGCCAGATATTATCTATTTTCCCGCAGGAATACCTGGATGGGCTATAACCTCCTTCCGACAGAAAGGACATAACCTACCAGATAAATTTTTCTTATCCCCCACCGTCGTCTCCTCTTCCTGGGAAGACAAATCTGAGGGAATCCCCACCGGAGCCTGAAATTGGGGCCCCTTCTCCCCTGTCGAATTTCCCGCCAATTCCGCCTGTAACCTCTCAATCTTTCTTCTTTTCACTTCTACTTCTAGAAGGCTAATCTTCCTGTCCAACACCTCATTCGCATTGACCAAATCCTGAAAAGGGCTACTCTTACTACTTCGATGTCTCTTTCTGTGTTTCCCCATAATTTCCACAATTTTTCACCACCAAAAGAAACTCCAGGTGATATCGTTGTTGTACGAAAACTAAGAATGACAAGTTAGACAAGGGAACCAATGGAAGCGCCACCGTGGGGGCGCCAAAAGATTTTAATTGGGCTTTTAAATCGTGAGTTGTTGCGGGAAATGGGGGTACTACATTTTAGTGATTTTTAAGTGCAAGATGGGTTGCATAATGTTTAAATTATAGGGATAAAACTGATAATAAGTCTGATGCAACTGTATCTAAATCGCGTAAGAAAAAAGAGATCCGGAAACTTGGAGGTCAACACTTACAAAAAGCGCGCATAATACGGTCTTCAGTATTTATCTGTAAAAAACAAAATAGTGCCTGCTAAAACGATCAAGACATTAAAAAACTGTAGTAAATGCAAATTTCAATGTCAAAAGTTTATTTCTGAAATGGAACGTAAAACAATATTCCAAAATTATTATACACTATTCGAACAAGAAAAAATAATGTACATACTTGCATCGACTGAGAAATTCATAGTTAAAAGACGAAGAACGCAAACACAAGAAATTCGACGAAATTATACTTATAATTATTTCATGAAAATAGCTAAGCTACAAGTTTGCAAACAGTTTTATTTGGGTACTTTATCTATTAGCGAAGGAAAAGTTTTTACGGCACATCTTAAAAAACAAACAGTTTGTAATATTCCGTCTATTTCTTTAGCAAGGAAAACATGAAAAGAAAAAAATTGCTGAAAGCGATATTTAATTTGTGAAGTCGCATATTAATTCATTTCCGTCTGTAGATTCACATTACTGTCGAACAACAACTTCCAAAAAATTTTTAGATCCCTCGTTGAATATTAAAAAAATATATAGACCAGAGACAAGTAGAGACGGGTAACAAAACTTTAAAAAATATCTCATTTTTACAGAAGTAACCTATCACTGTCTTTTGCGTATATTTTATATAAGCGTTGTCTTTTTCACATATTTACAACCGAAGAGTAGATGGAGCCACGGTTAAAATTATTCAGCTTGCCAAATGTAGAGCTTTGTACTAATTATTACACAAATAATAATATGGTGTCCTTGTGTTGTTCATGTATCATGCACAATATATTCACTTTAAGCAAATAATGTGGCAACGTTGCATAGAAAACAGAACGATTTGAAAATTGAAAAATGATTGCGATTTAAAAATTGCCATTTTGAAGATTCCTATTTATATGAGTGTGATTACTTGTTTTACTAAAAATATTGTGGAACACGCGTTTGTAGTTATATTTGTGATATAAAAACATTAAAACCATGAAGTGCTTAGTTTGTGGGTTGCAACAATCGGAAGTTCTTAAAATGCATCGTTTTCCGGCCAACATAGAAAGGTAAATACTACCTACTTCTTTTTTTTAACTTCAGATTTAGTTGATTAAAAACATAAAGTGCTTAATATTAATAATTAACCCAACATTTCACTTAACTTTCATAGTGTGCATTTTATAGATCAAAAATTTGGCAAAAAGCTCTAAGAATGAAATTATCTGGGCTGTCACTAAACAGTTATAGGATTTGCAACAATCATTTTTCTGAAAACTGTTATAACAACCTAAGAGGTATGAAACTTCATCCCAATGCAGTCC
>JABRWK010000184.1:0-12566 GCA_013372445.1 Hypothenemus hampei | reverse complement strand
TACATTAATTAGAGTTTGCCCTGAAGTTTATTTCCGAACGTGGAGTGGAAAGACCCCACAATTGGTGACCCCGATTAAAATTCTGAACTACGACATTTTTCCCTGGCAAAAAAGACGCCATTGAACTCCGTTCTGGTTGGATTAAGTGGTTTTAAACCTTGCAACTCACGACATCAAGACCCTCAACTGTACTAGTCCTTGCAAACCTTGGCCAACAGCATTCTTCGGAACGGATACCTTACCGTGCAGTCCTGTCCCTTGCAATTCTGGTTTAGTTAAACAATTTAATCATTTTTACATACCATTCTTGCTTCAATTTTTATCATTAGCATAACTTCCTAGTCTTATACTCGTAGACGTAGTTATACCTATTAGTACATGTAGTATTCTAGTGATAGTGTGAATTTCAAATATTTATATAACTCTGGCATTATGGCTGTCACCCCGGACCAGGTTCAGCGCGCTTTGGACGAGGTTTTAGCGACTCAAGAACGACTAGCCGATCTCGAACGCGAAATCCAGTTATCAAATGCGGCGCGAGCGGCAAGTGCCGACTCACAACGAGTAGATAGTTATCGTATACCTAAAATACCCCCCTTTTTCCGAGCCGATCCGGCTCTATGGTTCTTGCAAGCTGAAATTTCGCTCAGAAACGCCCGAATTACCGTAGATTCCACTAAAACTGATATTATATTGGCTGCTTTGGACGTGGAGGTTCTAGGATGCGTCAGAGATATCATCTCCCAAAATCCTCCACCGCCTAACATTTACACACTGGTTAAAGAACGTATTTTGAAAACTTACGCCATGTCCAATGAAGCAAAGCTTCGGCAGTTGTTGAAAGGCCAAGTGCTAACAGACGGGAAACCGTCTTTAATTCTTAGTAGGTTGCGAAATTTAAATACCGGGAACGCGGTGGACGATTCAGTTTTAAAAGCATTGTTTTTAGAACAAATTCCGGAGCAACATCGTGGCATCGTTATGTCTAATCAAAATTCGCTGGACAAAATGGCCGAGTTAGCCGACCAACTAGCGGATATTTCGGGAAATTCGTGCGCCGGTTCCCAAATTTATGCGGTTAATAAATCTCAAGATTATTTGTCGTCAACACTCGTACAAGAGTTAACTTCCTCTATTAAAGAATTATCGTTACGGGTTGGAGCGTTAGAAAAGAAGCACAGATCACGTTTTAGGCAGCGTTCTAAAAACAATTCCGATGCTAGAGCTAAATCCAAAGACAGGAACGCGTCCAAGTTGTGCCGTGCACATGAAAAATTCCCAGAGAACCCTACTTCTTGTCGCAGCTGGTGCTCCGAGTTTGCGGCCTGGAAAGAAAAAAACTAGATTCGCCCCCCCTCATAGAATCTGTGGGGGAGGGACACAATGTTTCATGGCGTCTTTATGTCCGCGACCGGAATTCAGGTCAAATATTTTTAATTGATACCGGCGCAGACATCTCTTTACTACCAGCAAACCCAAAAATAAAAATCCCTCCATCTAAATTCAAACTATTCGCGGCAAATGACTCGCGAATAGACACCTTTGGTGATTCATATCGAGAGCTGGATTTGGGCTTTCGTAGGCCAATAAAATGGAATTTTTGTATCGCTGCTGTTCCTCAGGCGATGTTAGGAGCTGATATCCTGAACCATCATGGTTTAGTTGTCGACATTAAAAGACGTCGCATTATTGATTCTTCCACTGGAAACTTTATTTTGGGAAACACTGGTTCTTTTATCTCCTCTTCTGTGTTTTGTTTCAATTCCAGAACTCAATTTTCGCAGATTCTTGCGAAGTTTCCCGCCATTACTGGATCTCGCCCGCTTACACCGCCCGAGAAACGAAATGTGTTTCATCACATTATCACTAATGGCCCTCCTGTCGCGGAACGTGTGCGTAGACTCTCTCCGGAGAAGCTGAAATTTGCAAAAGCCGAAATGAAGGCATTGGTGGAAGCCGGAATTTGTCGCCCTTCAAGTAGTGGTTGGGCGAGCCCGATACATATGGTGCTAAAAAAGGACGGCTCTTGGCGAATTTGTGGAGACTATCGTCGTTTGAACGCGATCACCGTGCCTGATAGATATCCTACGCCCCACATTTCCGATTGCTCATTTATTTTAAGCGGCAAAACCATATTTTCTTCGCTCGACCTTCGTAAGGCATACCATCAAATTCCGATGGCCCCCGAAGATGTTGAAAAAACAGCCGTGATAACGCCATTCGGTCTATTCGAGTATGTATTTATGACATTCGGCCTTCGGAATGCTAGTCAATCTTTCCAACGTTACATCAATAGGGCGTTGGGTGACTTAGAGTTTGTATTTGTATATATTGATGACATTTTAGTTGCGTCCTCCTCGCCGGAAGAGCATTCCTGCCACTTGGCAACGGTTTTTGAACGTTTGACGTCATTCCATCTACAACTGAACGTGGACAAATGCGTTTTCGGTGTTCCGGAACTAAATTTTCTCGGTTATAGGATTTGTAATAAGGGCATTCGTCCCACCCCCGAAAGAGTAGAAGCGGTTAATCAATTCGAAAGGCCCTCCACGGTAGCGTCTTTAAGGCGATTCCTTGGGATCCTCAACTTTTATCGTCGTTGTTTACCCAACGCTGCATCATTCCAGGCGCCTCTTAATGCGTATTTGGAAGGGGCAGTTAAAAACGACAAAAGGGAGATAGTCTGGACACCTGAATCAATCTTTGCATTTGAAAAGGCAAAATCTGATTTGGCTAATGCCACACTTTTGGTACATCCTCGTTTAGATACGAAGTGCCGTATTGTCACGGATGCTTCTGACCTTGGGATGGGGGCAGTACTCGAGCAAGCGGGCAGCGACGGTTGGGAACCCCTCGCGTTTTTTTCGCGAAAATTCACACCTTCGCAGGTCAAATATAGCGCATATGATCGCGAACTCACTGCAGTTTATGAAGCGATAAAATATTTCCGACACTTTGTTGAGGGACGCGATTTTCAAATAATTACTGACCACAAACCGCTTGTCTACGCCTTCCTACAACGGAGCGATAAGGCCTCACCACGACAACGTAGGCAATTATCGTTTATTGGGGAATTTACGACCCAAATTATCCATATTCCGGGTTCTGAAAATAAGGTTGCGGACTCGTTATCGCGCGTTGACTCGATCCACTTACCTCCTGATTTTAATTTAAATGAGTTAAGCGAACAACAAAAGAACGACGAACAATTAGAGAGCATCCGGGCTGCTAATGACCACCCACTTAAATTACAACGAATTTTGTGGGGACCTAACAACATCGAGTTATATTGTGAAATTTCAGGCGACACCATCCGGCCATATATACCGACGTCTCTCCGTGAAAAAGTTTTTTTAATGTTTCATTCACCAGCTCATCCGAGCGCCAAAGTTTCAGATCAAATGATCAGACAACGTTATGTATGGCCCGACATGCATAGAAATATCAGTACTTGGTGCAAATCTTGTTTGAGCTGTCAACAATCCAAAGTGACGCGACACGTAAAAAACCGTCCGTCTCAATTCAGCGCTCCAGATGGGCGTTTTCATCATGTGCACATCGATATTGTCGGTCCTCTTCCAACTTTTGAGGGATTTACTTATTGCCTCACCATGATCGACAGATTCTCAAGGTGGGTAGAGGCTACCCCCATTAAAGACATTTCGGCCCAGACGATTGCTCGAAATTTCTTCGACACGTGGGTTGCGCGTTACGGCGCTCCTAAGGTCATTACGTCGGACCAAGGGGCACAATTTGAGTCGAGACTATTTCGAGCGTTACTTTCGTTGACTGGCACACAGAGAATTAGAACCACGCCGTTTCACCCTCAATCTAACGGCCTTATAGAGAGGTGGCACCGGATATTTAAGTCCGCGATTATGTGCCACGCCGATAATAATTGGGTGCGCACGCTTTCAACAGTTTTACTAGGTTTAAGGAATCATATTAGGTCGGATACCAACTCTTCCCCTGCGGAATTTATATATGGTACAACATTACGTATACCTGGCGAATTTTTCCTCCCAGAGGACTTCGCGCCAGACCCAAACATATTTATCGAAGAGTTTCGGGAATTCATGCGACAAATTCGTCCGGTTCCGGTCGCACACAAACACAAAAAACGAATTTTTTACTTTAAAGAACTACACGATTGTTCCCATGTGTTTCTCCGGAATTTAGCAAAGAAATCTTTAGAGCGTCCATATACTGGGCCTCACAAGATCGTTCAGCGTATTTCCGATCTCGTGTTTACGATTGAGGTGAATGGCAACACCAGGAATGTTAGCACTGAGCTTTTAAAACCTGCATTTTTCATTCCAGAAAATTTAGATACCTTGTTAAACTCCTCAAGTGCCTCCATTCCTGGAAGCAGTCAGGGTTTAAGAACTTACCCGGCTAAAAATAAGAAAAGAGTAACCTTTGCGCCTGGCCCGGGATGAAAGTTTTTTTTATTATTAGTCAATACCCACCAAATTGTACACACTATATTTATGTTCATGTACGATCCTGTATATTGTATCCTTCATAGGATTTGGTCTTATAGGTTTAGGCGTAATTTATGTTCATGTATTTTCCCTCACTCACTCCACTGGTCCTTCGTTTACAATTATTTTATATTGTAGTTGTTTTTAAAAATTATTTAATGACAACGTAACATGTTCCATTAATGACCTTTGTAGTTTATACTTGGGGGGGAGTGTGTGGCCTCTGCGACTGTAAAATGTCAAATTGTAAAATTGTAAAAAGAAGAAGATTTTTGATTTGGCGCCAGTTTTTAACGGTAGTTAGTTGTTGGTTGTTCTGTACCCTCGTTTTGAGTTGAGCTAGTATTAAGGGAATTTATTTCTGTAATCCCTATTTTGTGTTACTGATGTTTGTGTATGAATACATTAATTAGAGTTTGCCCTGAAGTTTATTTCCGAACGTGGAGTGGAAAGACCCCACAATTAGGACACACTTTAACCTTTGCAACGTTTTTGTGCTTCACTGTATGTCATTTTTAACTTGAAAAATCTGTTTCCCGATCTTTTCTAGTTAAGAAAGGTATACCTTATTGACATCGCTAGAAGCAACCCTTTTCGAGAAAAACTCTGTTAAAACAAAGGGACCTTCATATCTAAAAAACCTAAGTTATTTATAATTTTTAATTTGCTATTTAATATAAATTACAACATTACGATGACTGCTCTTACAAAGGAATAAAAAATTTCTTTCTTTAAGAAACTGCCAAGTGTCGCAGCGAAATACACATGACAATGTACATTGTCACTTATTGATAAATACTTTAATGGTTGCAATTGTCATTTTTGATCGAAATATCTAAATATCTCAGTCATGCTTAAACTTGGATATAGAACATTATAGGCAAATTGTGTCTAGGATTTTGAAATAAACTTAAATAGGTATGTAATAAAATAAAGAGTGTCCCATTTAAAATAAGAAAGTTGACATCAACTTCGAATATAACCCAAAGTGGTGCTTTTTTAAAAACAACAAAGCATTTCACTTTGGACTGAAGCCCAATTTTAAAATTTTTCTATTTATAGTTTTCAAAGTACGGAGAGATACTCAAATTAGTGGGACACCCTGTATTATTCACAGTAATGCACGATAAGGCCGATTAACACGATGCATATTTCTTAATAGAATTACTAATTTGTTATTAATAATAATTATTTTACTTGAAAATAAAGGAATTAAGAAAACGAGCGGTGAAATTTTGATAAATAAGTTTTTTGAAGTGAGGTTTCTATTTGACATTTGATAAATTTTCTAGGATTGTGATCGCTCATGCACCTTGGAAAAGGGAAAAATTAAAAGGGCGGTACTATGCTAGTTTACGTGACCAGCTGTATTTGCATAATTCTATAAAAAGGACCCTTATTAGAAATAGAGAAAAAAACTATTAGTTCTGTGTAGGATATACTATGTAATTCGACATTGAGAAATGACACCATTCAAAATGTCCCTGGTCCCAATTACGTTTCGTATATGACGCCATTTTATGTCAAAATTATATATTTCATTTACATATGTTGATTTTTTAAACAAAATTAAATAATGATTTTACATCTAGCGGCCAATATCCCTTTGGCTGTATGTACAGTCATTTTAAGGAGGTTTTTTCGTTCATATACAAAAGGGCGTATTGTAAGTTATTCTTTTATACATTATTACCAAACGTTTAATGAAATTTCTCTTTTTAAGGCTATTGCTGCGGCCTCTAGTTCAGTACCGTCGATTACGACCGTGGCCATTCTTTCGGGATCTTTTGTTTGTTTGTATCACTTATTTCAAAAGAGTGGTTTAGTGAAAATTGTTCTACGCGGGAGATTTTCCAACATATTAAGACATTCTAAACATACAATAAAGTAAGTGACAAAATTGACGATAGGTGAGTAATTTTTACCTCCTAGACCCTCAAATACCTATTTATTTTTTAAGCAAATGAGAAATGCTCAGTCATTACCTATGATAATTTAAACCATCGGTGTAGGATATATTAGGATTATTCATACCATTATCAGTAAATGCAATTACTTGCTACTGATCGTTTTTGAGGAGTCCAAGTGACTTACAAAACTTATCTGGAATCGATTACTCAAAATCAGTACCAACTAGTATTACTTACTGAAAAGCGACAGTTTGTAAACGCTTTAAGTTAACAATTACTAATTTATGTGTTTGAGAGAAAGTATATTAATAAAAATTATTGTCATTATAAAAAACATAACAAAAAAGAGTAATAAAGATAAAAAAGTTAATAAAATTAAACAGTAATTCATACTGTGTATGTCGAGTAATCAATTGTAAGGTGCTGATTTTCGTTACTTTTGAATATTTTTACTCCTCGATATTCCAAGATGAAGTAATCACACATAACACTCCTTACTTTGAGTTATCGCTACTTCTTACTCTGAAAGACGCGCCTCTAATTCGACGTCGAAAAAAACATCATTTTGTTGTAGTTTAATAATTTATTTTGAAGAATTCACTGTCTTTCTAATTATAGATAGGTTGTATAATTAACTTTATCTAAATGCATTATTTAATGTAAAATGCTTGATGTTATTTCTAATACAAAGATGGACTCTTCTCAATACTGAAGTACCTCGACCTGAAGTTTGCCAGGAAAAACTACCAGTTTCTCTTAAATGTTGCACAACCGATAGAAATGTACTTTCCCTTGATACACGGACATTTTGAAACCTTTTTTTCAAGAAGGGTAAGAGCTTGGTGGACATTTTTACCAGCCAAAACATAATAAATCACAATATCGATTAATCCGTTCGAAAATCCTGGCATTTTAATTATTTTCAGTGCAAAATAACGAATAACGCCTTCCACTAACCTTTTACAATGATTTCTTATTAACCAGAACCCTTCTAAAATAGTCGCGCATTGAGAAGTAATAACTTTGCAATTAAATTGAGATGATATCTCAACAAATATAAAGTAAACAATATGAAATAATAAATTATAACAATACTAATCGATTAGCCATTGTTATGGATTTGCAGTGGAAGTTCTATACCTATCGATATGATAGCAAGACGAAATTAAACAAATATTTCACGGTCAATGTTAATTAAGTGCGATCCAGATTTGTGGCGCATCAAGATTTTATAGAAAATTTTCAAAAAAAAAATCCCAAACCGAGGAAAATGCAAAGTTTTAATTTACTGATTTTAACATATCGTCGGCTTGGTAAGAAAACCGCGTAACTCCACTTTTTATCGAAAAGAAGGTTTTAACGTCATCTGGTGGTCAATTATCGAATTAATCACCCTGCAAAATTGCAGAATTCTAGATGTATTAAAAGCGACTAAAATGTAAAATAAATGTAATGTTTTCATTACACAAGTACTAATAAATAACAGTTTTTTGTTTTTCCTGACAATTTTACTAAGCCGACGATATGCAGGTATAACTTGCTTATTTCAAATGGAATGCCCCAATTTCTTTCACGGCATCGTGTTCACAATTCAAAAATCTACAACGTTCGTCAACATTACCCTAACCCTAAACCCAGTCGTTTCCAAGTTCCCAAAAATTGGCCCCTTTTTGAGGTTAAATTTGCTTAAACTCACTCTAAATGTTTCAATAGTCGCAAATCTTATGTGACGTTCGGTGACATCCATAGACATATAATGCCTAGACTACGCATGGAGCTGAAACGTGAATGAAAAATAAAAAGCGACTGCCAGCCTAGTGAGTAGCTCTTTCTTTGTTATAAATATATGAGCAGGGATGTTTTGGTCACAGATCTATGGTTTTGGTATACAGTAGGAAATATTATTGGCTATCAAACGAAGGGTAGAAAAAAACAGAACTACTCATTAAGCATGCTTTCCTTTTTATTTTTAGTACATTTTTGTAATACAGACTGCATAGGACGTCAGCCGTCTAGGTATTATGGTCTATGGATGTCACCGAACGTCACATAAGATTTGCGACTATTGAAACATTTAGAGTGAGTTTAAGCAAATTTAACCTCAAAAAGGGGCCAATTTTTGGGAACTTGGAAACGACTGAGTTTAGGGATAGGGCAATGTTAACGAAAGTTGTAGATTTCTGAATTGTGAACACGATACCGTGAAAGAAATTGGAGCATTCCATTTGAAATAAGCAAGGTATTGAGGTTTGAAATTATGCAATTTCGGAGGCATATTTCAGGGATTGCGAAAAACTTTTTTTTAATTAAAACACGTCAAGAGGTAGTTTATTAAGTTCTCTTGAAGCCTTAAAAAACTCATTCGAAAATTCGTAGCGGTTAGGGCACAACACTGATTTCCATGGGAGCTTGCATCTGTCAAAATTTTCTAATTTTCCGGAATAACTCGGAAATGGTAAATTTTAAACATACAGTACGTTATATAAAGTGACCCTAAAATTTGATGAAGAATCCAAAAATGTCATGAAAATTGGGGGGTTCCATTTAAAAAAAAATGTATTTATCACGCCATGATTTTCTGGACCACCCTGTATGTTCGAAAATATTAAAAAATAAAAAATCATGAAAAACTGAACAACTTTTATACGAAACTTTTTTTTCTAAACCTTATGATTTTTGAGATAAGGTACTGTCCCAAGATAAACAGTCCTCCCTGTACATACATTAAAGTGGGTCGAATATCCACTTTTTTTAAATCAACTTAGGCGGAGCCAAAATATTATTGTTTGGGATGCCAAAAGAAAGGGTACTTAAGGAAAAAATTTTCAAAGAACGTCTTTGGCTTGCACAAAGCCATCAAAGTCGTCAAAATCGACATTTAAAAAAATATATTTAAACATACCATTTGATAGGGAATTTTATTTTTTCTAAAGAATGTCCTTAGACATACTAGTGTAACTGCAGTAGTTTTCAAAAAAATCGGACTTAACGCCCGAGCCCGAGTCGTACTCGGACTAGCTAAATTTGCCAAAAAAAATGTTTCGCTTAAAAATAGGGTTTTCTTGAAAATTACTATAATTACATCGTTAAGTCCAAGAACCTTTTTTGTAGAGAATAAAATTCCCGATCAAATGGTGTGTTTAAATATAATTTTTTAAATTTTAATTTTTACGACTTTGATGGCTTTATGCAAGCCAAAAACGTTCTTTCAAAATTTTTCCTTAAGCATACTTTCTTTTGGCATCCCAAACAATTTTGACCCGGCTTAAGTTGATTTCAAAAAAAGTGGATATTCGACCCACTCTAATATACATACAGGGTGTTAGGAAAACAGTTTTCGTACTTGTAATCAACGATTAAAGACGTCATTTCCAAGAGAAAAGTTCTTTACAACATGTATTGAAAATCTAATAGTCCCTGCAAAAAAAATTAATTTTTAATTTTTGGATATTTGTACTTCTTTTTTCAAAAAATACTCGATAAATTTAAAATCTAATTACATCCCTAAATACAGTTCTCAAATACCTCTAAAACGAGGTATAACTTAACATTTCTTTCCATTTAAGATTTTTAGGGTTGTGATTCCCAGGGACAAGTAAGGTAGGAAGTTATTTTTTATACGAAAAATTGTTCCTTTCGATATCAATTTGAAATGATACCTAAATATGTATTCAAAAAATCAGATTCAGGTTGTTAGTCAAATTTAGGTGCAGAGTAGCTAAGCATAATCCCACTTGGCGAAAATTTAAATATCTTATTCTAGTTATATTCCAGTGGCTTAAGAAGTATGAGCCCAAAACTATTGTTTACTATTGCACATCAAACATTCACTTATCGGATGTTCACTATTTAAGTTTAACATTCAATGGGGATTCTCAGTAGCCTATTATCAATAATAGGTGACATTTGCATTAAATATTTCTTCGTTATAACAAAAGATCCTTATACACACAATTTTAAGTTTGAAGTCTTTATTAGTTAGACAATCTTAACTAACTGACAAAGCCAAAAATAGCAAAACAAAAGCACCATATATTAAGTTTAATAATCTCAAGGAAATTATTTGAACAAATTTTGTAGACGCAAATTGAAAAGTAAATCTTGGCTTCTGCAATACTTGAGCTTCTGTCGTCAAGGAGCAGAACGTTTACAATCATCGACCGAAAACTCTTTTCCAATCATGCAGGAAGTAATGGGCTCTATTTGTGACACTGGAGAACTATCAGAAACTCCTAGCTTGTCCATAATTACAAAAAGAAGTACGTGTTCTGTTCAGAATTTATACAAGTAATTATTTCATCAAATAATAAGTAATTTGGTTAAGTTATGACTAGTTTTAATTGTAGCAATAACGCATTCGAATATAATGGTTCCGATCACGATCTTGTATTGACACGCAGACGTGTAACGAGAAATTTAGTTCAAACGCCTCCTTTGAAATCACTTGGAACTAATCTGGCTTGTGGTGATAGGAGTTGGTATGTGAAAAAGAGTTTATTTTATACATATACATATATATGTTAGATTTAAATGCCGAATTCGTCCATTTGCCGAAATAAATACTCAGTTCGCGGAATGAGCAAAAAAAAATCAATTGCTGAAAATATGTTCTATTTCGGTATCTATTCAAGCTGATTAATCCGTTTCGCGAACTGAGCAATTTGCTTTTGCTCAAATGCCGAAGGTAAAGCTATTTCAGGAAATAATCTCAATATTAGTTTTATATTTAACCAATTGTGTAATCTAATAACACTAATACTCAAACCTGGAATAACGTTACAAAAATGTTATTTGGCAGGAAAAAACATTTATTCCCCAAAAACAGTTTAAAACTGAAATTAATGTTTTAATATTTTTTATTTATTGCAACAGTAGGAACTACCTTGCCACTTGCTGTTTCATTTAACATTGCCTGAAATACATTTCCACTTTTTATTTTAGCTTTGTTTTTCGTAATCTGCAACATCTAATAAGCCTTTATTTAAATCTAGTTTCCTTTGAACCAATCTTTCTCATTAAAGATGTTGCTGCTGATTCTCCTCCGATATTAATTTACTTTGGAACAACCATAAGAAAGATTTTTGAAAATTGTACATCTCTAAAATACACAGTGGGCAAAATACAAAACCAATAGCTATCATTTGCCGAAATATCTCTAGGTTCGGCATTTGAACAAATCCAAATTGCTCAGTTCGCGAAATAGGACATATTTTCGGCAAATGATTATTTGTTTTTGCTCATTCCGGGATCTGAGTATTTATTTCGGCAAAAGGAGGAATTCGGGATTTGAATCTAACATATACAATACATATCGCGGGCGACCTAACAATTTTTCCTATCTTAAAATTACAAAGTCTTACAGGAAGCACATAAAACTAATTAGATTGATGAAAAAACATCTTAGCGAACTGATTTTTGCCATAATAAGTTCTATATTTCTAGACTTAATAAATAACCTAAATGGTGTATATCATTATTAAGTAAAGCTGTTAGAGGTAAGATATGAGATATTGATTCTACGATATTGAATTCTGACTGACAGATAGGAGAAATTGGCATACACTTTTGTAAATGATTTTAGAACTTGAAAATCGATTTATTTAACAACAAAACGAAAGATGAAACCAGAAAATAACATACAATGTAAGTTTTACACATGTAAAATATTATCATAAAAGCTATTAAAGTATCTTTTGATAAGACTGATTTAAATTCCTGTAAGTGGTTCCATTTTTCTTTTTTAATCTTGAGAGGAAATTATAATGGAAATTATTTATGTCTTCTATTATTATATTTGTCATTTGTTGTCAATGAAGTTACATGATATATAACTTCATTGACAGCAAATGACAGACTAATTGCTCGAGCCTTTCCTTTACTTTCGAAACTTATTTTAAATTTTGTCCATACAGATAAGAGAAAATAAAATACAAATATTATGAAGTTGTAGATAGGAGGTTTTGTAATTTAATTTTTTTTCTCATGAAATGATTGCGAAAAATTGCAAAAAATTGACTACCTGTAGATGGCAATTCACAGTATAAAATACTATCAATAACTCATTTTCTAAAAAAAAATGCAAATAAGAGATATTGCCAGGTCACCCGCGATATGTTATTCGAAGTGACAATACTACAACATATTGCTTAGTTGATTCGAAAAAGACAAAAAA